>VZTF01007679.1:1280082-1365519 GCA_013397755.1 Cnemophilus loriae
AGAGGCGCGGCCGGCCGGCCCCCCGAAGCTCAGTGCCGCCAGCGGGCAGGGCGGGCTGGCAGAGCGTGGCTGCCCCGCGGCCTCCAGCCCTCTGAGGGGCCGGGGGCTGCTCCCGCTTCACGCCCTCAGGTACCTGGCCCCGGGCTGTGGGGCCGAGAAGCGTCCGAGGCAACAGGGCCTCTTAGAGAGACCGGGCATGAAACCCGTCAGTCGATGATATGCCCCCCCATCAAAGCCATAAAAATTACCGCCCTTTGCCAAAAGAGGGCAGCTCCTTTCTCCACAGGTCTGGTTACCCACTGCCTTCCCGACAAGGTGTTACATCTCTGTCCTCCGGCGCTTGGCAGTCGAAGGGAAATTGTGTAAGGAAGACAGAAGCAGCTCTCCAGCTGCAATGTGGTTTTAAAGTGCGTTAGCTGCAGGTTCAAAGAGCAGAGCTCTCGATCCAAATCTTCTGGAAATATCATTCTCACTGTAAGAAGTAAAAGCTAAACTCACCAATATCTGTTAGTTGCTACAGTGCTGTATTCTACTTTTAAATAATTGGGGGCTGAAATTCAGCTCTGCTAAACATAATAGTGTACAAGCACATTCTTTCCAGGGAATGACAACCTACATATATTGTTTTAGAAAGCAGGTTAACGAGCTATAACATCCACTTCCCCTCCCCTCCCCCAATTTTCTAATAATTGTGTTGCAGTCAAAATGCAATGGGAATGAACACTAAGATCTTAGAAATCTCCCTTAATAGCAGATAATTATACACTCAGTGTAAGAGCCATTGATTGTCGCACAGCCTGAGGTATATTTGAGTATTGGTCTGAGCCCCAAGGGTGCACTGTGGGCAGTTCCAATGCCAGTGTTTGAGAGAGGATCATCACCTGTGTGGCAACAACTGCTAGAGCAGCAGGCATAGGGGGAAGTAAGTCCTTTCCTTATGCTGCACAATAAACCAGCAGCCAGAGATGAATGGGAGTCATGTTTAATTTTTTCTTATTTGTTGTTATTCATAGATGATACATCATGCTGCAGGTTTTTATTCTCTCTTAATTAGTCTTTAGCATAGACTTTAGCATGGAAATTAAAATTAGCAGCAATACTGGAAGACATTAAATAGCCAAAAATAGGAAGATGAGATGCCAGCCAAACTAACCACACTCTGTGCCAAGTGCTAAAGCTAACCACATGCATCCATAAAAAAATGCTTGTGTATCTTTAAAATTATTGGCAGTTCCTATGAGAGAGAAAAAACCCCACCCCAAACTATACTTCTCTGCTTTGCCAGTCTTTGCCAGTTAGAAAGAAGACAGAACTCAATCATTGCACTCTCAACCAGCAAAAGCAGCACAACTGAGTGAGCACCCTCTGTTCACACCAATGGCTCCATCCATCAAACCTGTTCAAGGGTGGCTTGGTTTAGCATAGTGGGAAAAAGCCTTTAGCTGCTTGCAACCGCGACATCAACAAACGCTAACTAATCTGAAAAACAAACAATATGAAACTTCATGAACTGTGAAACTGGGGATCTAGAGTAGGCTAAACTTTTCAACATCCCTATTTGCTTTGCTAGGAGTTTCAAAGAGATTGCATCTTTGGGAGATTCCTTCTGAATGTGAAGCAGGGAATCATAGCAGTATTTATGATCATTTAGTCCAAACATTAACAACATACTACCAAGTCTACCACTAATCCCTAAGTGTTACATCCACATATCTTTTAATACCTCCAGGGATGGTAGCTCCACCACTTCCCTGGGCAGTCTGTTCCAATGCCTGACAACCCCCAGTGAAGAATTTTTCCCTAATATCCAATCTAAACATTCCCTGGTGAAACTTAAGGCTCCTCTTGTCCCCTCACTTGCTATCTGAGAGAAGAGGCTGATCTCCCTCCAGGCTACAACCTCCTTGCAGGTAGTTGTAGAGAGCAGTAAGATTTCCACTGAGACTCCTTTTCTCCAGGCTAAACATTCCTAGTTCCTTCAGTTACTCCTCAGAAGACTTGTGCTCCAGATCCTCCATCAGCTCCATTGCCCTTCTCTGGACATGTTCCAGCCCCTCAATGTCTTTCTTGTCATGAGAGGCCCAAAACTGGACACAGCACTCAAGGTGTGGCCTCACAAGTATGGAGGGACAATCACTGCCCTGGTCCTGCTGGCCACACTATTTTTGATACAAGCAATGTGTTCCATTAATGGGATGCTGTTGATTTTATAGAACACCTGGTAGTACACTTGCAAGATACAAGTTCCAACCCAATCTGAAATGTACACATTTAGAAGACAGAACAAAGGATATATTAACAAGATTGCCTTTATTTTTATTTGAATTTTACATATAGTAACTTTTATTCCAGCTACTGGGGTCAACTGACAGTCTCACAGAACAGTAATTTTTAAATTAATTACAGCTAAAAATGCAGAGAGACTCTGAGAACAGTTCTCATCTTGAAAACCATATTAGGAATAACGGTAAAGAGAAAGCATATAAAAAGGTATTCAAAAAAGCAGGTTCACTTGTAATAACATGGTTATAGATTCTCCAAGAATCTCTCCCTTATTAACATTTTAATGTTTCTTTCAACTACAAATTAGCCATTATAGCAGACATTTTAGGTTACAGAACAGAAATAAGCAGGTTTTGCAAGTAGCACGGCAGGCTCAGTGTCAGCAAGTGGAACGTCACAGAATAATGGAAACATTTATGATGGAACCCACATATTTCCATGTGTATCAGGGGCATCAGTGTAAGGAATATTCCAAATCCACGGTTGATCTGTAAAACAAAACAACAACATACTTATGACAAATTCTGGCTCAACTGCAAGATATCTAGACTTTGAGTGATATCTTAAAAAGAAAAAAAAAGTAGCACCATTACTTCCCTAAGCTTCTTTTATCTGTCTCCTGCTGAAGAGCCATGTGTATCTTTTGTATTTTAGGTGAATACCTTTCCAGATAGTAAACATTAACAGTTTAAAAAAATGGGTACAGAATAAAGAAAATGTTGGGAAAAGCACTGAGGATTTCAAACATACATTCAGATTTGAATACTGACCTCTATCTATGACATCAGAATAAATCCAGTCCCACTCAAGCACTGGAATCTGTCACTCAAGAGTACATTATGCAGCTTAGACCTATCCATCTTCCCTACTTCCCTACCATCTGGTAGTTACTCTGCTTAATTCAGCAAAACATGCAGGCAGAAGAAAACTTAAGATGTACAGAAATAACTTCAGTCACCCCCTTAAAGCCTGCTGAGAGGCCTCAATACCTAACATAGTTCTTTCTAATTGTGGCTATCTAAATAAAATTTTCTCAAGGTAGCTATTAATGTACTTGGAACTTTGTTCTGTTAATGGGATGCTGTTGATCTTATAAAACATCTGATAGTATTTTAGTAAGTCATGTGTAGAACTACTGCTGTTATAAATTATAATTCAGTTATTTTTAAAATGTCAGGTTTAATTAAAAATTATTCATCACTTCTAATAGGATCTATACCAGCAAGAGAAAGACAATGACTGTGTACAAATATCATATGATGGTAGCTGCTTACTGTTGCACATGAAAATGACTGCCAAACTTCTCAAAGTTAATTCCTTTGATCTTCTTGAGGGGGAGGAAATAAAAGCCCCATTAAATAATTTTTAAAGTGTCCTTAACATACCTACCCTCCACACATTTCAAGATCAGTGCTTCATTTCTGATACCCCAACTTTGTTTCAAGTGCACCTCACTGGAGTTGGTGTCATCTACTACGCTAGTACCTCACTTATAAGCAGCCGAACTCCAGCAGTAGAGTCAGCACTCAGTAAAATAAATGGGGCCATTCCAGTCCCACTGCTACTTAAATATTATCTGAAAACTCAGGTGGAGCACTATTTCAGTTGTACTCACATATTTGAACATTCTCTCACAACTGAATAGACTACCATATTTTACTTAAAGGTAGAGAGGCTCTGGAAAACAAGTTCTTTTTGAGTAATACCTGATTATCACTCAAAGAATTCATGCTGGCAGGCCACCTCAGAACTTCATGTTCTCATAAATATGACAGATGGCAGTACAGTCAAAACCAGGAACATGCAATTGAATAGTGAAGTATAAAACACAATGAAAGCATCTTTGTGACTGGAGATCTGGATGAGAGCATTCCTGCTTAATTTCTAAACCCAGAGCGTGGATACTTACCTCAATGTAATTGAAAAAGGTAGCTTCAAAGCAACAAGTATTCACATATATAGAAAGGTTACAAATAACCAGAGTTCTTCAAGTCATTCTACATATACATATACATGGCAAACTCACTCCCCACTGCATGGATCTGCAAAGTTCTTCCTTAAGCGTTTGCAAAGGGTGAACACTACACTTTAGTCTCTCTTGTCCCCTCCCTCTGGATGAGCACAGCATTTGAAAAGGAACTAATCTTGCTCCTCTCAATGCAAAAATCATACTTAAAGATCTCAAAAAGGAGGAAAGGCAGATGGGGAATAGATGTGGGATCTATATTAATATTCACAAACAAGGCAACAATTTCTGAAGGCCAGGACAATGACCACTTGTTTGGGAAAAAAAGAAAAAAAGCACAACCCAGTACTGCAGTTTTAAACACAGGATTTGCTTTGTTTCTCAAAGTGTTGATATGATGAAGAAAAAAAGTATTCTGCATTTTTCTGAGGCCTCCGCCGAATTGTTATAAAAAAACCTTTATATACTTATAAATTAACAGTTTCAAGTTCCCTCCACATAACAGATGATTTCCTCAGTCAGTAAACTGTGTAATATCTAAATCACAAATTAAGTGAAGTTCCTTGACTACAGCAAGCAACTTGTAGTGGTAAGAGAGATAGTAGCAATATTGCAACTGAGATGTGATAATGGGAGCTCAATGAGAAGATAACGTTATACAACAAAAATGTTAAACAACAAATCGCAGTACTCATCTAGAAGATTCTACAAGAAAATAAAAATCTGAGTACTATTAAAGACACAAAGAAATTTTATTTATAACGGTATCTTGCTAAGTAAGACAGGCTGTTGTGTGCATGTTTCCCAAATACCAGACTGGATAATTTTCAGCTTCCCTTCCAAGGAACTCTCAAATTATACTGCTGGTCTATAGGTTTCATTTATCTTACTATCATCGATACACTGAGCTTTGCAATAGTCTTTTTTATTATGACAGCCTGAATCTGCTGGTTAACTACAGAGGCCTTCAGGAGATTGATGTATCTATATGATTTATTTATCTAGATATTAAGTAGTACTGTCAACTACCAGGTAATTTTTTTTTAATTCTTTAAACGTTTTGCCCTAAAGATACATCTGCTGCCTGCGAATAGCCTTCTGCTGTTCAGTTGACTATTGGAGGTGATCAACTGCAATTGCTCAAAACAGCAATATGAGAAGAGTTAATAACGTACATGTTGCACACAACAAATGTTATCTGCTAAAAATTAATGAGGTCCTTTGTCATGTCAGAATAGGAATGATCTTATTCTTTATTTTAAAACTACCAGATGTAAAACATGCATGTTATTCCCCGCAGCAAGGAAACATGCAAGCTATGTATATCATGTATAATATAACTCTTTTGTGCTGGCAATTTAAAGCATTTGGGAAGAAATCGTCCAAAGGGAAAACGCCCAGGTAAAAGTCCTCTGTGCAACCTTAATTCTGATCTGTCAGGATGTCATACTGTTACACTTCCTCAGACTTCAACTACGAATCTCGCACTCTGCACAAGATGGCTCAAATCACATATAAGTTCCAAAACTAGACTAGGCATCACACATCTACCCTGAAAAAGAATACCCAAACTAAACTTCATTTTAAAATTCTTGAATTGACCAACTACTGAAGCAAAATATTGACCATCTGGTGAATATGCCATCTCATGAGAGTGCTTTCACCTAAAAATCTGAAGCACATCTCCCTTAACCAAGCATAAGCTTTGAGCTCAAAGAAGTTGGCTAGTAACGTGGCAAATCAGATAGTCAAGTGGCTCCTTCTGGTCTTCAAGTCTGCAACCCAATCATAACATTACACAGAAGTGGCCAAATTCTGTAACTCGAGTTTCTTCTCATGCAAAGTGTTAATTTCTTCACGATCATTTTGAACAGCTGGGAGAACAAATGTACTCAAATGTTACACTTGGACTCTAGGAGGCCCTCTGAGGAAGTGTCCCATGTCAAGCTGCATTATGAGAGCTTCAATCTGAAACTGCAGGTTTACCTGTCAATAATAATGCTTTTGGTTCTGCCGAGGAAGGAAACTGAGACCAACGTGGATGAGATTGGTTCCAACCCTGGCTTCCTCACCCTGGGCTATGAATTACAGTGACAATATACACTTGCTGCTTGAAAAATTAAAAACTAAACTTCTAAACATACTCAGATTTACATTTACCATTGCTCTGAATGTTAAATAAGTAAAATATTTTCTGTTCAATGTATTAGAATCACAAGAAACTGGACTAGCTTCTAGTTGTCATCTACTAAGAAGAAAGGATATAGACTTTGTACCATAGACTTTGTACCATATTAGGCACACTGAAAATACTTGAAGTTCTCTAAAAATTCATAGACGATGTTGCTAGTCTAGTTCTTTCAAACCCTAGAAAGTACACAGGTTTCATGCAGCTATGCAACATTAATTAGAAAAAAAAAGTAGTTATTGAAAAATATTAATTACTTTTCCAGAAGTCTTCTATCTTAATTTCTTCAAAAATATTTTAACTGCGCGATAGAGAAAGTGGAGCATTCTAGAACTTAGAACAAGAAACAAAGGTGAGAGAAAGGTAGACACCAGTGACGTTTTCTCAGAACTTCTATGACGTCCTGAGGATACAGCAGGTCCCTGAGAGGGAGCTCAGAGTAGTAAGGAATTCCTATAGCTTTGCTGGACAAAACACCGATCTCTTCTTTTAAGCACTGTGCCACTAGCACAAAGCAGGATAAATGAAAATTCTTTCAACTCATTAGGTAACAGGTTAAACACAAATACCTAAACCTACCAGAGCTGGAGGCAAATATGCCATGAAGTCTTTCTTCCTTTTATCCAGCACAACACGTTATATGTAATAAATGAGATGCAGTGTTACTATAGTTTCCTGAAATCACTATAAATATTTACCAAATGTAATTTCACCACACTCCCAATTCCCACTCATCAGAAACCAGACAAAATATCAAGCACTGCATATCTGAAGTTACAAGAAAAAGGTCAATTTGCTTTTCCATGTAAGTGTGGCAATGGAACATTGAACAGTGAGCAAGGCAGAGAGCTGTTCTTGTGAGATATGTTAAAGATCCTTTTGTGCATTCTTAACAAAATCACAGCTGTCAGAGGTTGAAAACTTCAGCTAGAGAACTAATGAATTAAGTGGACTGTCAATTTCTGCACAATGCCTGAACTTGTATTAAAGCTAATTTTCATCTCATTTCCCCACCATTTTTCCAGCCTCCTCACCATTTTTCCAGCATGCAATTTGACAGCTTTAGCCCCCAGTTACCACGGGTAAAATCAATTTTCCCACTGGAACATAATGAAATACATGTTAATACACTTTTTTACAAGTTGTGAGAATCCTTCAGGAAAGAAATCTTCAACAAAGGGCAAAACAACCAAAGTAATTAATGTAATTGGCATGTAGAGAGACTAATACGTAGCTTCACTCTTGATTCATCTCAAATGAGTTGGAACCTGTCTTATTTTCTTGCATACACATTTATCTTCTATATACTATTAATCAACTAATAGTTTCTTTCTTTGATTTCAACATATACAACTAAGAGAAAATTAAATGAGAAACTACTTGTTTATTAGAATGCATTTACTCCCCTATTTTATAGGGTTCTCTTCCAGAGGGTTTGAGAAGTTTCAGAGCATTTTGAACTAAAAACTCACAAAAAGCTTCTATAAATTCCTGCTTGTAACCCAGTCATAACTCAAAGAACTCCTGATAGATCTATTTTTAGTTCATCCCCTTTTCAATAGTGCTTAACAGTTCTGCAACAAGTATACAAGATTTATTCATCTAAAATCTGGCAGAATAATAAAGCAGAGAAATGTTTCACCTGCTGAGGTCTCCCTAAAAAAAGCAGAATACAGAGCCAATTGAACAGAAATCTCATCACACTTACCTGTAACTAGAAAGTAAAGTGCAACTCACTAGGAAAAACACCCAATGAAGTAGCCCAAAATAGTGTACTATAATATAACAACAATATATTTTACTATACATATAAACCACAGATTCACTATTCATTGAGCTAATTGATTATATAATCATTATTTTCTAGCTATTTTTAGGTCCAAACATATTCTTTCAAGCATTATAGTGTTTGCTAGTAGCTTTGATTGGGTGGTTGGGTTGTTTTTTGGGGTTTTTTTAAATCATCCTATGTAGTCAAAATAAGCTACTTAAAAATATTTCTGGTATGATTTCTCTAACAGAAGAAGAAATCTTACAAACTCCCCATTGCAACTTCAAATGCCTATGCTGCTACCAGCTATGGTTTGAGACTCAGTTAAATTTTATTCTTTGTTCGCTTCAAGGAGATCAAATGACTCTGGCTGGCAGAAGCAGGTACAGTTTACCTGTTCACGTAGTGTACAACATGTCTCTGTGCAAGTCTGAAATACAGGTGAAAACTAAATGAAAGCAATGGCAAAATCTTAAATATATGTCACATATATTATAATTTCCCTACTGGTGACACCTTAAAGCACATCACTGAATCCTTCAGTGAGTAGAGCTTAGCCTATGATTACGTTTCAGTGAGGGACAATCCATCTCTCTAGGAGAGAAAATCAGTACAAATCCAAGAAGTTATCTGTCTCACAATAATCTCACTTCATATTCTTTAGAAATTTTTGGAAGAAAAACAGGAAGAAAATCTTTATGATTGTTTCTCCAAGAGATCCTATTTTCTTGTTTTGCCTAAAACTTGAGTGTTAGAATGAAACCCACTAACTAATGAGGCAAACCAGGCAAAGTAGGACAAGACTTCTTTGTATTTTTCCTCCCTGTTATATTGGTGCAAGGAAAGTATGAGAGGCCAAATTATTTCATTACTATTGAACTTAATGGACTTTAAAAGGTTGTGGATCAACCTCATGAATTATTACAGCTGAAACCAGACAAATTATTTACATCATTTACTGATAAACTTATCATTGTATGTCCTGAGATATATTTTATTACTTTTCAAGATGCATTTATTTCACTGTAACATGCTGAAGGCCTGTCCAGTATGAGAAACACCGATTAGTATGACAGAAAGCCTTTGTGACAGAATGACAAAGAATCTCTGCAATTAAATTATTTCCACAAACTCAGAAACTGTTTTTCTTTCATTTAGTTACATTATATAATACTAAATTCTCTAAGTATATCCGATCCACTATTAGAATTTGTACAAGTACAGGAAAAAACAATGTATTTTTTTAAATTTTGGAATCTTCTAAGTGGAACTTTACATGGCAAATGCATGGCCCTGCTCCTGACCATCTCTTCACTATTCTGCCCAGTTCTCCTTCCTCCTGCCTCTAACAGGATTTTTCTGATTATATGAAAGTGATGTGTACTTTGTTTTCCCATGGTTAGAGAATCTCAGTTCATGGAAAATCCCCCAGAGCCTTTTCTCCTTCAATTATAAGGATCAGTCAATATGGTTTCTTTGGGGAAAGGATAATTACTTGCATTTTTGCTTCTCAAGACATTATTAAAATAAATCTATTTATATCACTCTCCAGAGAGTTTGGGAGTTGACAACTGTATTGTTAAGGACAGATTATTTTATGAGTCCATCCCTCAACATGGGAATTCTTTAAACATCTTTTCCACCAGGAGGTTGACAAACTGAAAGAGAATATTCAGGAAAGGTGTGAAAAAGGCACAGGCAGCTGACAACTGACTTCACTTCCACTGCCAAAGCCTAGACAACCTGAATTCTGACATCTGTGCAGATCACAGGAGAAAGCTAAGACCCAAAACTGGAACTACAGTCATATCAGTTCTCTAGAGAAGTAAGTTTTCCATGCAGAAAGTGAAAAAAATTATTTGGAAAAAAATCTTTACATTTAGTTGAAATATGCTTAAAACTCACTGACACAATAGGTTAAATGTTGGAATTAAACCATTAAACTAACTATACATTTAGGCACAAGGAAGATAGTACATGGAACTTTTGAGAATACACATAGATTCTGCTAATCTTTGTTTTAAAATTTAAAAAAACTGAAGTATTACCTCTTAGAAAAACCTTCCTAAACCCATCAGTCTGAACATTAGTTGACAAGCAGACAGTGCATACGCATCCCAGAGCACAACACCCAGTTGCTCCAGTTTTGGTATATTCTTACCCTGTAGTTAGCTCATAAGCCCAGCCACCTCTCCCCAACACCACAGTAACAGTACTCAAACAGACAGTGGTTTTTATACTGAATAAAATAGCACAACAGTTTGCATCATCATTTCTACATTGGACCAGTAGTTTTTCTCGCGGAAAACTGAAACACCACTTAAGAAGTCTTTTAGGTAAGTAGTAAGCTCTTAGAGCAGAACAATCACCTTTCCAAGTTACAAAAGCTACAGAACATGCATCATAACGAGCAGGTGAATGCCTGGCTGTGTAGCTGTTGCTGAATTTAACGTCTGGACTTGTATGACCATGGATCTACTGGTGAGAAGCCAGGCTTGCTGGAAGCTGAAGGGATTCACCTGACTAAGTGCGGCATGAGCCTCTTTGCAAACAAGCTGGCTAGAACTTTAAGCAAGGGCTTTAGTCTAGACTTAGTAGTGGAAGAGGATGGAGTTTTGAGCAACACATAAGAGCCAAGGGCTGCTGCTGCTGCATTAGGAACCAGCTGGAAAATACCTGTGAAATGCTACAAAGCAATTAGGGCTTGTTCCTCTAAAACAATGATGTGGTCAACAGCCCAGCTGACATGGCTCCACACCAATGCACGCAGCACGGATAACAACCAGGAGCTAGGAGCCACTGTACGCTAGAAAGATCTAATCAGTATCACTGAAACTTGGTGGCCTGAATCACACAACACTGCAATCAATGGCTACAAACTGCCCAGAAGGAAGGAAGGAAGGCCGAGGGCTTTCCGCGGTATAGAAAAAAGTAGATAGACTGCACAGAGCTATGTTTGCAAAGCAGCAATGAGTGAAAGTGCACAGGTAAAAAAAACAGAGGCCAAGCCAACAGAGGAAACCTCATGTCTGGTGTTTACTACAGGTCACCTAATGTAGAACATACTGGTGAAGCCATCTTACTTCAACTACAGGAAGAAGCATCAGGCTCATAGTCTGATCCTGCAACAGAGCTTCAATCACCCTGCGCCTTCACTTTTATTTACTATATATAACTCTATTATAATGTCCGTTGACTTCTCAGCTTTTAAATGTTCTTTCTCCCCACATCATTCATTAGTTCAAAGATTTACTGAAACGTCTGAGTTTCTATAAACTATTTGTGTTACTCCTATTTCAAGCTTTACTCTAGATGCTGTCTTTCTTAGATCAAGGCTTCTCAAAAAGGAAGTTAGTTACAATCTTCTGACATTCGTTTTAAGGACAAAAATATAAAAATTTACTTTTCCCAAATATTGCAGGTTGCACATCAACATTATCCTCAATATATTTTTATATTTTTCAGCCATCATCACCCCACAGCCGCACTTACTTATCACTTTCCTGATTTGCATGTTCTAAAAATGATCTCAGAAACTGAGACAGTTGAGATTTTGTACACCTCTTCAAGTGTTATGAAATATAACCTATGAAATACAGAATGGATCAAAAGCAACTGTTCTTTATTCTGATTTACAGCCATGCTTTCCCATTTGCACTATAGTATTTCTTTCAAATACCACTTCCAGGGGATTGTTTTTAGCTCATGCCTGCTCTCTTCCAAACATTCCCTTTTCAACACTACTTCCCCCTATTAGTTCTGCAAAAAGCCATTTGGATTCCATAAAGAATATCTATTTTCCTAATGCATATAATAATCACAGAAGAGAAATAAAAATTAGCATTGAAGTTATTGATCCAAAACTTGAACAACAATAAAGAAAAAGATTAGAATAAAGAACCTTATAGTTGCTTTCTTTGAAGTCACAAGCAGAACGTGGAACTAATATCAAATAGCATATAATCACACCACAAAAAAGTTAAAATAAATCTTTGGAACACAGCAGTATTCAACTGACTCAGAGTTACTCAATTAGCTTGCTTTATGTAGAATAAGCTTACTTTTCTTCTGAAGTCACACCTTACCTTTGCTTCCATACTGTTCTGGTGGCAGATCATAAGGTACAGGAAAATACGCTGCTGAATCTTTCCCTTCCGGAAATTTTTTCCTTCCTACATGAAAGTAACCTTTGTCCAATCCCTATGAAAGAAGGGAAATGTACAGAAGAAAAGACTTATTGGTTTTTGGGGAAAAAGACAAACTTAATCTACAATAGTTGCTTTCTCAGTGAGTTATTTTAATGAACAAAATGTTTTGCCTCCTTTACTGAGATTAGATACTTCCTGAAGCACCTTCATATCTTAAAAACTTAACTTGTCTTACTTCTACTATTTCAGCTCTTCTCTTTCTATTACATCCATTGGCTTGGCCGTACATGTGGGTCCATATTGGATATATTTTGCCTTCTCAGGCCCTTGCACATATAGCAATTTATTTCCATGTTCACTAGGTGAACACCTTTGGTGTTTAATATTTAACTAAAGTGAAAGGCTTTTAAAAGTTTCTCTTTGCTGCTTAGTTTCATCCTGACCACATTAATTGGATGCTCAGTATGTTTCATGAACTGAACTAGAAATCACTTTGTGTTACAGAAGCAAGTCTTCAAATCTGCGCTTTTCAGACATCTTGGGTAACATCATCCACAGACACAAAAAAAGTTAAAGAAGATTTGAAACTGCTTGCACAAAAGCTTCAAAGACTACACTTACATTAGAATGACAGCATTACTGTCAAACAAGGTTAAGGACTATAAAAAGAAAAAATGCAATACAGTACAAAGGCAGAGAGATTCAAAGTGATTCAAATAACTTGGGCAGATGGTATTTTGCTTAGCCATTTCTCCAGAGAAATTGGATCCCAACTGTAGCGAGTTACATCTCTTAGTTCTGAGATTTCAAATAGCTTACTGTCAAACACGTACAGTTTAATTAGAACAGACTAGAAATTTAAAGGCTATCAAGTTTTTTTATTTATTTATAAGATACTACTGACAACTATTCTTCTTTCTAAAATCACGTAATAGCTTGGGTTTGAAGGGACCTTCAAAGGTCATATAGTTCAATCCCTGTGCACTGGGCAGGGACATCTTCCACTAGTAGCAGGCTGCTCAGAGCTCCATCCAACCTGAATGTTCCCAGGGATGGAGCACCTACCACCTCTCAGGACAACCTGTGTTAATGTTTCACTACCCTCACAGTAAAGAATTTCTTTCTTAGATCTAGTCTAAATCTACCCTCTTCTAGTTTAGAACCATTACCCCTTGTCCGGTCCCTACAGTTCCTATTCAAAAGTCTGTCCCTACCTTTCTTATAAGCCCCGTTTAGGTACTGAAAGGCTGCAATAAAATTTCCTTGGAGCCTTCTCTTCTCCAGGCTGAACAACCCCAGCTCTCTCTGTCTTTCCTCATAGGAGAGGTGGTCCAGCTCTGACCATTTCTGTGTCTCTTCTCTGGACTCAGTCCAAGAGGTTCTTCCTGTGCTGAGGACCCCAGAGCTGGAAGCAGCACTGCAGGTGGGGTCTCCCCAGAGCAGAGCAGAGGGGCAGAATTCCCTCTTTTGCCCTGCTGCCCACACTGCTTTGGATGCAGCCAAGGACACAACTGGCTTTCTGGGCTGTGAGTGCACATTGCCAGGTCATGTCCAAATATTAACTTATACTTTATTCAAACTCTATGGTCCACCAGTCCAAGTTTTACCGCATTACTGTTTTGTGATAGTACAAGCAAGCATACTAATTACCACTAAAAAATCCCATGGTATTCAAACACACATGCTGTCTGAATTGAGAGTCCCATCTATGTATAATACTGCAAGTCTTCACTGAAGTTTTACACCATCAAATGTTATCATTTTAAGTTGGAGATAGCAACATCCACATGACCACACAAAGCATGGGAATCAGTGTAGCCTTGTACCTTTTTCTTTAATATTCAAGAAGAATAGTAACCTAGAAAAAGGAGAGCTGCCAAAGACAATGTCAAACAGCAGTTCTAGCAAGTCATTTCAAGAATCTCCTTTAGAATATAGATGCTTCTTTCGTCTCATGACCCAAAGTAAGAGGAAACTACAGGTTATGATGTGAGAAACTACTATTTCAAGGACTAGGCAAAAGCCACTGCGCCTTTTTAAATGGAAGAACAGAGGAAACAAATAAACAAGATCCATACTGAAGGACCGCGTGAAAGAAAATCCAGTTTGAACTTCCCTTTCTTATACCATTTAAGGCAGATATTTTGATAAATCTTCATTAAAACCAGGCTATGGCATTTTGTGGAGCTTAGCCCTGAGGTAACAAGTAGTACGTTCAAAACAAACCAACGTAAATATGCAAGATTATTTTTAAAAGCTCATAAACATCTAAGGGTTTGAAAATGACTGAAAAAAATCATAATTACTTAGACAAAATGCAACAATTAATTTGTATAGCCTTACTTCCAATGACTTTGAACCACTCAGGGATTGGTAGAAATTTCATGTAAAAATGCAAATAAACCATACTTCTGTTTGTAGTGGAAGGAACATGAAATATGCCAGGGATTCTACAGCTCACAAACAACAGGAACCGTGTAAGTGGTGGTGGTGGTGCCAAAAGATTATTTTTCATAACTCACAGCAGTCAGGTTGCAGTTGGTGGGACGGTCTGGGTGATGTGTATTCCTAGGTACTACTCACAAGATAACACTTAAATTGCCAGCATGTATGTGACATGTATGAGGTTTGATTGCCCAGACATCCAGAGTGAGCTTCTCTTGTCTTCTACATCACCTATAGAAGAAATGTGGAACAGCAGAGAATGTTTCTCTGCTGTATCCTGAGATGGTTCTTATTCTACAACAAACTTCATACGCCCGATCAATAGCACCAAAATTACAAAGCTGCTGCCTGGCACCGTCTGAGTTGGACATTTGTGAAACCCTTGCTATCACAAAGTACAGTGTAGAACACAACCTACTTCAGCCTCTACATACAAAGTAAGGACATTTTTCATTTGTTGTTTTTTTTCTTCCCCCCCGTTATCCATCCTTTTCTTCAATCTAGTAGTATTTTTGTTTCTGCTTCATTTCTTCTACATTCCAAGCCCTGTTATTACTTCAGCATCCTTCTTTTCACGCATGTCGCTTCTTCTTGTTCTACAACTTTGCTTTTCTCTGTCTTGTTCTTCCTCATTACTCAGCAATTATATTCTCCTCTGAGAGCCTTATTTCTACTCTGATGCTGTCCTCCAATGCTGCTTGACTCCACCAGTTCATCCCAAAATTGTTTTATTTGTCTGTCAGAATTTAACCTATAGAGATATTCCATTCAGGAAATATTCATCTAAGAAAAGACATTTAGTTTTCCTCAAAACACCCTGGAGTAAGAGTCTAGTTTGTGGAATCATTCTTTAACAAGGCTCTCTGAGGAGATTCACATGCATTTAAAAATAACTCATGTGTCTATCTTCACACAGAAATTGAAGTAAGTCACACACTTTGTCTGTTTTGAGCATTTCCTGAATGTTGACAGCTCTCACTGCTGTTTCCAAAAAACAAACCAGCAGGATCTCGCCTAAAATAATTTTGTCTGACTTGTAAATTTTCCTCAGCCATATTCTATTCTTTCAGAATTTTTCCCTCCGCAGCTTTATTTAGCTCTTTGACTGCTGCTTACAGCAATACATTTTGAAATGTTAATAGATACATATCTCAATTGGGAAAGAATTTTTCTTCTGTACTTACAAAAACTTTAGGTGCTGATATGGCTTCTATTAGTGCCTTAGCATCATACATTGAAAAACCAGTCACTGGGAAGAAGAATGAGAAAAGGAAGTTTAATAGCTTTTAAAATACTGCCTTCCAGTTTTTGAGGGTTTTTTGCTCCAAACACAAAGCAGATTGCAGACTATAAAAAAGAGAGCACATAAGATAAAGGCAAGAATTGCTAGCCCTACTGAAGCAGAAATTAAGACTAATATCATTAAAGCATTTTGATCCTACTAAAGTAACTTCTAACAGGAGTCGAATGATTATTCCACTGGATGATTACAGGACTATTGTTTCCAATGCCAGTAAACAGAAAAATAGTCCACTCTTTGGCAAAGCTATTTAAAAACCTGCTAGTTTGGGCAACAAAGAATTCAGAATGTACACAAACTTTACAGTGGCCATGCTCATCTGGCCAGCAGAATATACAGCAAAATCCTTCCTCAACACTGGGTGCAATTATTCAAAAGAGAGCTTAATTCAACTGTACCAGAAGATTTTTTTTTTTGTAAGAAGCCCACAGTGACAAATTCAGGTATCTAAACCCAAAGTTTCTTGGTTTGGAAAGTATGTGTCTGGGTGTCTTTAACACTGGAATTTGAAAACCTTGTGGCAGTTCTGCGAACACTTAAAGCATGGCTTAACACCCTGGAGTCTACATATAAAATCTTGGTTTACTTACATTGTATTAGCTTTCTCACTCTGTTTCACATGGGATGAAAGACTTCATCCATAACTAAAGAAACCAAAGAAGAAAGTGGTACTACATTGCCTTGGAAGTTAAATGTTACAGTCAAAGAGCTTAACTGACTTGACTTTGGTTTTGCTCTAAGTTGAGCTATATGACTGAAGGTGCCTGGTTCAGTTATTTGAACGCAGCAAAAAATTGAGCAGTACAGTTCTGAAAATCACACGCATAATACCTGGCTGCTCTCTAATCCAGATTCAGTTCATACACCCAGCCCCGCTGTCAACTACAAAACAGTACTTCACTCCAGTGAGCATTCACCATCAAATACAGTACTTCAGAATCTGAAATACTGTTGTTAGCTGTCTGGGTTTGATTATCTAGATATAATTGTAGGATTTCATAGCACTGGGTAGGCAATTATGGGTAAGTTTTCAGTTTAACAGCATCTGTTCTATTCCTCTGAGCTTGTATTTCTAAAAGCTGAATGGGCTAGTGTATTCCACAAATTTTTATACTATTTTACAGGTCAAGCTTAATTTATCTTAGCATCTTATCAGCCACAGAAGCTGTGAGGAAGAACTATTTACTTAAAAGGCTTTCCATTAGTCACTTCCAAGATTTTTCAAACAAACTAATTCCTGGAACATTCTTCCCAGAACTCCATGCTTTTTGGCCACTGTGTTCTCATTACAAGTTCTACCCGTTAAAGATGTACTTTATCTCAGCCTCTGGAAAGGAATCCCCAGCAGCTGAAAGAGCAAGTTGAAAAAGAGAGAGTGTAGATGTAGGAGGTGAAAAATAGAGATGGAGATGGAAAGGGAAATGTAGTTCAAACATAGGACATAATCTTTCTTATAAACATATTTTTTACTCAATAGAAGCTTGTGATCTAATGCCAGCATCAGCTGATTTTTCTCTAAACACTAAAACTGTAAATGAGAACAGCTGCTGCTATATTGAGAACAACCATTCAACATATTTCTGGGAGTCTGTATTAGCACACCAGGCCAAGATCCAACCTCAAAGCATAATTTTGGAAGCATTTTTTAAAAAAGACAAAAACTGGCAGTCAGCTGATAGCAAGTGAGGAACGATCCACTTCCTAATTTGTATTCAGCAGAAAATAGAAAGCACAAACTGCAGAGCTAGAGGAGTTCTTAAGATAAGTGGCATTAAGTGTGTGCTATGCAAGTGCACCAGGCTAGTGTGGCCAAGTAGTCCAAGGTGCTGGATTAAGGCTCCAATCTCTTCTGGGACATGGGCTCAACTCCCATCACTACCAGGGATATTTTAATGGTTGGACTATATGGTCTTAAAGGTCTTTTTACAGCCTAAATGATTCTGTGATTCTATGACGCTAAGTCTTAACTTCTACTGGAGTAAATGTCATGAACTTTGTGATAAAACCACATGAAATCACCTAAAGAAGCAGAACTATCAGAAACTGGCAGTATTAAATCAGCATTCCAATAGCCAGAACATGGTGAGTCTCTCGAGGCCTAGGAAAGCTCAGTTATGTTTCAAAGCACTTCATCTAGTTTATACTTTGCATAACCTTAGTTGTAAACAAACTTTTCTGTTTCTAAAAATTTTAGTCTATTCCCAGTTCTTTCTTATCTTCACTCAAAACTACTCTGCCAGATAGCATTCTAAAACCACAATGAACCAGTGTGACAAGCAGACTAAGTTATCAAAGAAGCACCTTTTATGCAAAGTTAACTGCAGTGCATATGCATAAGAAATTCATAAACTAAGCAGTGCAACCTGAATATCAGATGACTGCATGTACATAAGCCCAGTATCAGTATTTGTCTGACTACCTCCTTGTTACCAAGAGTCTCTGCAGGCACGTACTTCTCAGTGAAGAAAGAAAAGCACCTGCAGTGTCTCCCTCTGCTTTGCTCCCACATTCACTGTATCATGCGACTAAGCAGGTGACATGATCTCTTCTGCTTGCCAGTCTTCACAATTAATTACCAATATGTAGGAAACCGGGAGAAAAAGAACTAAGTATTCTCTTCCAAAATATGCACTGTTACATATTCTTGCAAGTTTTAAATGAGTTTCAATTAAGTTGTGCTCTGAGAGGTCTGATACTCAAACGTAAGACTATCTTGTGCACACTGACAGGTTTTAGTACAGCCATGTGCACAGCAGCTTTCTATAATTCACAAAGACGAGACTGGTGAGGGCTGTAGAGAGAAAGCATTGTATTCACATCATGGTTAGCTAACCTATTACACACCACTCTGTAAAATATACAGCAGGCCAAACAGACCCAGTGAGAAGAATCTTGAGAACGTCATTGTGTAGTAGTTTTATACCTGGATCTGTTTCTCCAGAATCATATTTGCATTTTAAGTACAACCTTTGTCCCTCTACTTACCACCCTCCCACCCAAATGATAGAGGAAAAAAAAATTGAGAAAATAAGTAAAACTGATCAAAAAATCTCTCCCCTAGGAACGACTGAGCAGGATAAGAACTCTTCAGTCTAGAAACAGATAAAGGTGTCTGGAAAGAGAGGTATGAAAATGATGATTAGGGATCACATGGTTATTGCATCTTTCAATGAAAGACGAAAAAAACCTTCCAATGAGTAACTTTCAGAACACTGCTTCATGTGACATTTTACGTTGTGGAACTCAGCCAGAGAAGACTGTTACTGCCAAAAGCTTACAGACATTTAAGAGAAGACAGAAGCCTACTCTGTGAGCCTCTCCTAAGTCGTGAAATATGCAGGGACAAACTACTACATAAATGCCTGGCCATTATACTTTTCTGCAAGGATCTGCTTTTGACCACTGAGTTTTGACACGTTCCCTTGATATGATAAAAGCCTTCTACTCTCCCAACAATGACTACTTTAAAGTAACCAGTGTGACAAAAAGGGAAAGATCTGGAAGCTTGGCTCTACTTCATACTGCACAATATGTTTTTCTTACCCAGATCTTAGCTGTTTATTCCTATTTTCTTTCCAAAACTTCATGGACCAGCATCCTCCATAAGCATTCTCCATAAGATCTATTACTTCAATATGATTTCCCCACTCACCTTTCTGCTCTCTGCCCCCTTGAATTTGTCCTTCCCACTTCTGCCTTGCATTAGCCATCACCTGACCATGGCGAGCTGGTTCACGGAATGACTTTGGAAACCTGTCCAATTTTGTTTTGCCCAGTCTGAGCTGGTTTAAGGCATAAGGAATTCACTGAGCACTGATGCCAGTACAACTAAGGAAGTGAAGACAGCCATGGACAGGCTACTATCACGGTAGGGCCAACTGAGGTAGTTTCACATGTTAAGGTGATCTACTGCTTTGACATGTCTGAGAACCCAGATTCCAACCTACCTTATCAGGTGGTTAATTGTCTAACAGACTAATCTGCTGAGCCAGAGAGGGATAGCAATTTACTTGTCACCAAAACATGATCATGAGTTGCAGCAAAGCCTCACTACATATTCCCATGCTGAAAGCCTAACCTTGCAGCAGTTGCAGGTCTAAGGAAGAGAGGCCTTGAACAAAGAAAAATGACTGTCCTACTCCCAAGACTGCCAGCATCCTTTCTGCAAATCTGAACTTAGCCTACAACTGCTTGGTGAGATCATGATCTAGGCCTAGTCAGTTTTTTATCCAGTGTATGAATAGAGATAGGATTAATTTACTCTAGCAAGTAACTACTTCAATTCCTGCAGAAGGCTCCTTTCCTAATTAATATAGTTACAAAATTTCCATAGACTTTGATGACAAAGGATGGCCCAGAAGACAAAATTCTCATCTCTAAAGTTTAATGACACCTTTGAAATGAATGATTTTGACAGAGATCCCAAAGGTCAAATCCTATCACTAAAAAATACACTGCAGAGTACCATTAGGCTAAAACAGCCTTAGAGCAAGTTATTTTAAGTTAAGGATGCTAAATTAAAAGACATTTGGAACCATCTTCTTGAAATACTGACTCCTAAAGCTGCATAAAGGAAAAGTTTTGCCAAAAGCGCTGGTGTCTACTAAAACATTACAAATTAATTTATCAAAGACATGTGATGAAAGGCTATAATGACAGCTTGTACAGATATGCCTGAGGAAGCCTTAAACTAATGTGGACTCTGCTAACACAGTAATCAAAACATGATACTCACCGTGGCTCTATAGTAGCTCCAGTTCTTGCAGTGTGGAACATCTGTACTAAATTCTACTGCTACCAGTGTCACCTGCCAAGACTTCTGTAAGGCCTTTGACACAGTTCCACACATCCTTGTTTCCAAATTGGAGAGATATGGATTTCAAGAGTGGACTGTCAGGAAGATAAGGAACTGGTTGGATGGATGCAGACAGAAAGCTGTGGTCAATGATTCTATAACCAGGTGGAGGCTGGGGACAAGTGATGTCGCTCAGTGCTCTATATTGAGACTGGTGCTTTTCAGCACCTCCACCAATGACACAGACAGCAGGACTGAGCACTCCCTCAGCAAGTTTGTTGATGACACCAAGCTGAGTGGTGCAGTTGACACACCTGAAGGATGGAATGCTATCCACAGGAAGCTGGACAAGCTCAAGACACGGGCCCACAAGAACCTCATAAGCTTCAACAAAATCAAGAGCAAGGAGCTGTACCTGGGTCAGGGCAATCCCAGACATGAGCACAGACTGGAAAAAGTCACTGAGAGCAGCCCTGTGGAGAAGGACTGGGGGGTACAGGCCAGACATGACCTGGAAACATGCACTTGCAGCCCAGAAACTCACTTGTGTCCTGGGCTACATCCAAAGCAGTGTGGCCAGGAGGGCGAGGGAGGGGATTCTGCTCCTCTGCTCTGCTCTGAAAAGACCTCACCTGCAGTGCTGCATCCAGCTCTGGGGTCCCCAGCATGGACCTGTTAGAGCAAGCCCACAGAAGGGCCACAGATCATCAGAGGGCTGGAGCACCTCTCCTACAAAGACACGCTGAGAAAGTTGGGATTGTTCAGCCTGGAAAAGAGAAGGCTCCTCATTTCAGCCTTCCAGGGAGTTTATAAAAAAAACAGATGAAGAGAATCCTGTGTGAAATGGAAGATTCAGGATAGAATGTAAGCCAAATGTTTCTCATGGGGGTTTGGACGAGGGGGTAGTAGTGGGAGGTGGGAATGGTTTTTGTCGTTTCAATAGAGTTTTTTAAGTGAAAAGTTTGCAGATTGGCAAGATCTAAAACATGTATGGTCACTCTTGGCAAAAAGACTAACTCAAAAATTCCTGATTTTCTATCTATTTGAAGTATGCACAGAAAAGCCAGAGTTAGAACAAGAACATTCAAATTACGTCACATGACTGTATAATCTGGTCATCAGCTATGTTTATACAAAACCCATCGTTTACTAGGTACAAATATACCAGTACCATAAATCCTTTGCTTGGCAACACCTGGAGATAACCAACTGGAAGCTGGAGTAGCCAACTTCCAAGAACATTAATTTATCCCTTTGAGGTCAGTTGCTCTTAAAAGTCAAATTTTTGCACAGTTTTGTTTGCCCAATGCTTTATTATTCTGTTATTAATAGTTGTTTACACAAATGGTGTTTCCTTTTTCTGGAGCTCATTGATATAAAAAACAATGCTTCCTAGTATAAGAAGTTGCAGGATTTTTCTTGTTTCACTCTCTGATAAACACGTTTTCTTCCACAAACCATGCTGGAGAATAACATCTCTAAGGTTCACAATATCAGAGACTTCATTACTATGCAAACTCATTATAAACGTCATGAGTGAGATACAGGAGTTCTCTAGCTGCAGTCAGAAACCATCAGTCTTAATATGCAATCTCAGGAGACTACAATTATCCAGTTACGGTAGGCAAACATTTTTACAATGTCATAATATTAATAAATATTCATTTGGAACTACATTACTAATCAGCAGAAATGACAGAACATTATGTCATCATCTGTGAACATTATCTAGGAAATAAATACTCTCCATCAGCACAATATTTCTAAGGACTTTTAGCATACAAATACTTTTTCAGAGAAACTTGCAATTTCTCCTCTGGAAAGAAGAAATTTCACACAGGAAGAAGTTTGAATGGTTTGTGATCATAGACTAACTGCTGTTGAGAACATTTTGGTACTATCAGGCTTACCAGAGAGAAGAAGGAATCAGCCACATAACAAAAAACTTGCATCTCCCCTGATCAGGTAATAGCTCAGGTAAGCATGACAAAACCCAACCTAAACAAAGAAGGAAAGCTTTTTTCTTAAATACGATGTACAATTAAGGACTTTCTAGCACAGGATTTTGTAGAGGGCTAAAAACCAGCAAGTGTAGCTCAATAAGGAACTTGATGTGAGAGACTTAAGAGACAGTCACATGACTACAAATGCATTTCAGAGTATGAGCAAGAACAGTGATTGGTGCAACATTAGGAATTGTTTCTCAAGTTACAATGCGTACACCTTACTTCAATGTGAATATGCACTCACAGCCTACTTTTAAAAGTATGAAAGAAGAGATTCGATCATCCTTTCCAGTAACATTTAGAGTATACCTTACAGTTTCAAAATTTTACTGCCTGTCAGTAAGAGGACAAAAGTCACAGCAATACCAAATTCATACCTGCTGTGTAGGAAAACAAGACTATGAATACCTCACATAAACTCCATTTCCTATTAACTTTTCAATATGGAAATACAGAACCTACTGATTGGATTGTATTCATAAATATTTCCAGATTTTCATCATATCCCAGGATTTGTGCTTGAGCTATGAACTTACAAATGCTGAAGGCAAGAAAAGAACTCCAAGTTCATAAGAACGAATCATCAGTTGGCTGCCATTTTTCTCCAGAGCTCCCCAAGCTGCTTTAGATAGATTGGCACTGTGAAGAGAAACAAAGCATATTAGTGAGGCACAGTCCTCAGGGCAGAAAATGTTTAAATAACATAGCTGTAGCAACGCCCTTCTAGCAGGAGAACTTAAATTCAATCAGAATAGTCTTCTCACAAAAAGTGACTTGGTTGTTATTCCTTATTGCTATTTTTACAGCACAGCGGGAGCAACAGAGACAATATGCAGAAAGGCATTCATACAACACATGTGGATAATTATACATGCCTATTTCTGTCATACAGATCTACAAGACAAATCCAGCCTTTTGAACCTTCTCTGCACATTTCAGAAAGGAATTTGGTACTGGTAAATAGCTTCAATTTGATGACTTAAGAAGATTAGAGGCTAACTCAATTATGACTAGTTACAATACATTTAGTAGAGAGTGGGTTTGTATTTTACATTTTAGTACAGAGTGTTAAACAGTATCTTTTGCTCTTGGCATTTTGTGCTTTGATCTATTTATGAAAACAAATACTTATCAAAGAGGTATTTTTGTTTCAATTTGCTATTCAGCACCATGCTGTAGTTAATCTTTCATCAATATCTGCTGCAAAGTAGATCAATTTGGGAGTCAAAAAATATATGCAAGTCTATTGTCAAAAGCTACTTCTACAGCACAATACAAAACTTACACATTATGTTTCAACTGATGGACATACTAGATGCTGTTTGGTAACAGCAAATGGTGGAACAGAAGAAGCATGAGAAGAAAATAAAGTAACCATGAATTTCTGTATTTGAGGGAGGGAGCATCACATTTAAATGACTTAAAACCCTTTAAAAGCACTTTAAACACTACCACTATTGCAGGCAACAGTACCAATGAGTGATGAAATTTAAAGAGACCAAATATAAAGAGAAAAAAAAATATTAAAGTAACTGACCATGTAAGAGTAAGGACACAAAGACCACAATCTATAGAATAGAGCATTGGATAAAAATCAGTTTTGGCAAAACTGAAACATATCTGTATTTTTCGTTCACAAGAAGACATTCTCCCTTCATGTCAAGAAATTTCTTGCTTCCTACTTTGCCTTCTTTAACAATTAAACAACAGAAATATAAAACTTATACTTCAAGGTGGTATACTAGTCTATACAAGTCATGCTAAACAACTCAATCTGACAAAAGATCAGATTCCAAATTCTAAGTATCTGTATGTTTTATAACAATAGGGCAGCCCAAGGATAACTTTGGCTTAACCCATACCTATTTTGTAGAAAGCAGCACATTCATACCATATCACAGCACGTCTTAAAGAAACCTAACTCAAGATTTAAAAATATTTATCACTTTAGTGATACCCAAAACTGGCAGTCACAACTCAGACAAGATTTAGTGCGATTACCAACAGTTCCTGACATAATCATTTCAATCAGCAGCCTCAAATGGGGCAACACAATGGAGAAACATTAAATATGGACAAAAATTCATATCACTAATTGAAGTATTATGAGGGTTATGGCAGTAACTCACCTGGGCCTGCAGCTGACGAAAAAAAAATATATAAAGTTCTTAAGTGAGAGCTGTATGGGTTAGATGTTTACCTTGTTACTAAGAACCATGCAATCTTCTGGAAGTCAGGTGAGAGTCTCATGTATGTCTTAATGTGAGGTATGGCATGAGTTCGACCCGTGACTTCTGCTGACCATTTGCTAGAAAAACAGAAGGAATTCTTCTCATATACGGTTTTATTTTGAGGTCTAAAAAATGCTCACCATACTACAGTGCCATGATTTCAGGAACACTACTTGTCACACTCAATACTTATCTCTCCTAGAGAAAATCTTAAAATACTACATTTAACTGAACTGTTAATCCCAAATTTCAAATCTACTAGTAGTCAGAAGGGCAAGGTTTTTTTTCCTTACAACCAACTCAGAGAGATATTCTCCTCAGTGTGTCAAGTTCTCCTAACAAGTCATTTCCATTCCTCCGTTCCAGATAGCACTCAACAAACTAAGTCTAAACTTCTGGCCAATATATCTTCTTTGAAGACTATCAATGGTTATGACTTTAAGCAACTGAGTTTGGCACCAAACTAAACCTCACAGAATTCCCCAAGTTTATTACAATTTATTATCCATGACATAGAGGCAGGGACCAACTGGTAGATTGTTGCCGCTACTCTTCCTCTTCCCCTTTCTGTGCCTCTAAACCACTGAGAAATTTGAGGGCTTAAGAGAATAGAGGTCATATCTATGTGTATATAAAAAAACTAGTTTAAAATAACAAGCCATTGCTGGATTAATTCAGCATCAATGTTACAGAACTAAACTGCAAGCAAGCAGTAAATATAGGTACATAACTGAAGGCATGTAGTCTTGGCATTAAGAAGCACTTTCTGTTTACAGCTGTTAGTTCTCACTCAAATTCAGGAAGAAAGCTTCTTAACACACCTTCCTTCACCCAGAGACTTTTTTTTCCCCAGATTTGAAGGAAGACTCTGTTTTCAGTTGTCACAATCCTATTTCCCTACCTTAGCATTCTCTTCTAACAGGCAAATCAAAAAGAATCAATTAACTCTGAAAAACTTAAGAGTGCACTACATTCCTCTAAAAGCCTGACTCGGAAGGGCAGGAATTATTTACCTATGGTGACTTTCAGGACTAGCCCTTACATACAGTGCAGTTAAAATTAGGAGGCTTTGTATTTCATAGGTGAGAACCTACTTACTTTAACAACCCTATCTCCCCCGATGAAGGAAAAAAAACCTCTGAGAACTGGTCCTGTATTCCTAAAGGGCAAAAGCTGAAATACTCTGTGCATGTTTGATGCAAACTAGACTTCTTTATATTTTGATGCAAGCCACATCAAAGTCTGTTTCTATAGGACAGACTAAGATATGTATGATACAGGATCAGCTGACTAAACTTGTCCTCCCCTACAAACTCTACACTTTCCATACATACAGATTGTAAGGCTGAATCATGACTCAAGCACCCTTGTTAATAGATTTTTCTCTCACAACTGACAGTTTAGGCAAGCATCTTTAAGTTTATGGGACAAAAATAATTAGGTAACTCCAATAAAATTGTAAAAATGAAAAACAGGAAAAATAGTAGAACTGGGAATTTAAAATTGATTTTCTTTAGATTTACCTCACTGCTTTACTTTGGGACAAACTTCTCCCCTCACCACTAACTGCAGTAATTCTGAGATACTATCTCAGTCCACTGCCTTTTTGTCTCCTTATCTTTGACAGATACAAGTAGTGTGCCTTAGCAAGAGTAATACCACTTCTACCTATTACCTACAGTACTCTAACTGCAGTTTGATTTCATCAAAAGTGATTGAAACTCCTATTTTAGCAAGTTAAAATCAGAAAGCAGAACATATATTTTGGCCATGTTTTTCCTAGTAGGACAGCACAAACATGTAAGGATTAAAAGGGGAAAATGCAGGCTGGTTTTGGCTAGGATAGAGTTACTTTTCTTCATACTAGCTAGTCTGGGGTTATGTTTGGATTTGTGCTGGAAACAGTTGATAACACAGATATTTCAGCTGTCACTTACACACAGCCTTTTCTGCCTCTCACACTACCCCACCAGCAAATAGGCTGGGGATGCACAAGAGGCTGGGAGGGGACACTGGCAGGACAGCTGACTCCAGCTGACCAAAGGGATATTCCATACCATACACCATCATGCTCAGCACATGAAGCTCAGGGAAGAAGGGGGTGATAGAGGGGTCGGAGTGATGGCCTTTACCTGCCCAAGTAACCATTAGGCATGATAGAGCACTACTTTCCTGGGGATAACTGAACACCTGCCTGCCCATGGGTGTGGTGAATGAACTAATTTTGTTTTGCTTGTATGCGCAGCTTTTGCTTTATTAATAAACTGTCTTTATTTCAACCCACAAGTTTTCCCATTTTACTCTTAGGATTCTCTCCCCTATCCCACTAGCGGGGTGGGAAGGAGGGTGGGAGAGCCCAAGTAAGTGGCTTTGTGGTACTGAGCTGCAGGCCAGGACTAAACCATACCAAAGTCCTGGAAATTTAACTGTGCAGACATATCCAATTCATAAACAGAGACAGGCATAACTAATTTTCTACAACACCACCTCTTTCAGCATTTAGTTTTCTTACTTCAAATACTGAAAGGATTTTCTATCTTAAGATACTGGTAACAAGGCTTGAGCAGACTTAAAACAACCCACACCATTAGTTTCAACCTAAGAGAACACTACGTTCTCTGTGTAGATGCTCTATCTCTCATCTTTTACGATTTTAGGGGAACAACACTGTACTTCTGCAAACTGAGAAGAAAACTCAAAACTTCTTCAAAACTTTGTAAGTCTAAAGAACACACAAAGCTCTTAACACAACAATCATTATGTACTCGTCAGGCACATGTCAAACAAATTCTTGTCAAACCAACTTCTTCCACTCTTTGAAAATAAAAATTCGACAAAATAACTGCACAAACATAAGGCACACGGTATTACAAGCCAATCAATTATAATGAATGTTAAAATACAATACTTTATCTGCTATTAAAGCTGATCGAATGTTTTGAAAGCAGCAATTAACAAAAATTATTAAGCATTGCAAATCTGTCCTCATCAATTAGTAATACTGGAAGGAAAAACAAGCACTAATACCAGAGAGAAAACTCTGCAAATTACTCTGTTTACACAGTAGCTAATCTAACAAAGCAGTCTAATAATCATTTGCTACAATCAGAAAAGTAAAAACAATATTAAGTTTAGTCACATTATTTTTTTGAAAAATTACAGTTCAGAACTGCATTATAGGTTAAACACACTCAACTGGCAGAAGAGAGATAAAAAGCCCATAGACATTATAAAAGTTACATGCCTGGGGCAGACATCCTGCCTCTTCAGGTGAGAGGCTACAGGACACCATTTTTCAATTCCATTAATCTCTCCCTACTTGCAAAAAGGAGTTATTCCTTCTCCTGTAAGCATAACAGATTTGGGTTTTATTTTTCCCTTCAGCTCTGGTAGAATCCCTAGTTTCCTGCTGGTTTCATACTATTTTCCAGTATGAAGAGGAATTTTCTAAATTCCTCTAATCCCTCCACTGCCCAAGAATTTGCATTACAGCAAGTCTTTAAAATAGCTCATCTTGTATTTACATCTATTGAAGCCTGCTGTTTCCTGTGTGTCCCAGGTTCCACAGGTAAGAAGCTGCTGCTTGTCTCCTGCCCTACGGTCAGAGTCTACATGCAGGCTCTCCTCAAGAGCTACTGTCCAGCATTACTGCAGGGTAAGGGCCTGCATTTGGGTAGTCACTACAGAGCAATTATGCAGGGCCACTGCCATCTGCAGCCAATTCGACAGATGAACTTAAAACAGCCTTCTTCCTGCCAGAGCAGGACCCTGTATGTCCAATGAGACAGGTATGTGGGCATCTTCGCATCAAAAAGGAATAAATCAATGAATTATATCATCAATAAGTAACACTCCGTGCACTAAATAAGACAACTGAAAAAAGGTTACATCTTTTTTCTAGTGAGATTCTCATGAGGTATGTGACTACAGAAACTGAATTAAGACTGCAAAAGCACCCCCAGATTTATTATTTTCTTGCTTTTTTAATCATGACTGAACAATCTTGAAAGTTTCTAGCTGACTGCAGCTTTCTTCCTTTGCTGAATGTGTTCAGAGGACACAGTTTAAAGGCAGGAGACAAAGCATCACAAGCTTTCTGCCTGAGTTCCATTCCTTAGACATTGACCAGCAAGGCTGACAACAGCAATCACCTTCACTCCAGAATGGAGGATGGTCTCTGCAACTAGCAATTCTATTTCAGTCCCCTGAATATATACACCCAACTGAACACGATCTTACTTAGTAAATTTTCTTACCAGAGCAACTTCCGCCTGGAAGAGTTAAAAGTTTCTTATGAAAGGAATGGGAAGTTGTGGTCTTGTAAGAGGTTACAAGTTTTATTAATTTTTTTTGATCTTTGCAAAACAACTTTTCCCATTGTTCTCTGAACATGCATAAGTTTTTAAAGATTCAGCCTGAAGGAGACATCTGGCATAGAATGTGTCAGACTGTTAGAATTTGGCACAACTAGTAGCACATGGAAATAGAAATTCTTAATAGAAAATGTCAGGCATCTTTAACAAAACATACTGCCATAAGGGACTGAGTATTTTTGCAGCGGGACTGCTGCACTTACAAGAAAAAAAATAGAGCAACCACCAAAAAAGCCTTCCTAATCCTGTTGTGGCTCACTTGAAATCCCATTAATACAGAGGCACAAGTGGAGAAAGTGAAATAGAACTGTAAGGTGAAAAAAAAAAAAGCAGTAACATTACTCCAGTTCAGAGAAGGAGACCTTAAATAAAAGTTTACAGAAACCTAAATCCAGTAACAACATTATCCCATATAATCTTTCTAGGTAAACAGCATGTTTTCTTCTAACTGTTGGAGGTAAGACCCAGCAGATAAGGAACTAAAGGCCTTTATTTTAAGGAGTTTAAGAATATCATACTTGTAACCATTTCTACTTATTTGCTTTTAAACCTCAAACATTACAGCACTGTAACTTTAAACATACAGTCTGAAAAAAAAACAACCCAAAGAATTGAGTTCTACTTACTGAAAATAGGAATGCAACCACAGCTGTTTCTGTGCTGTCTGTATACTGTACGGAAGTGAGCCACCAGCTTAAGGAAAAAAATGGAACATGTACATTTATTTTTTGAAAGACATTCTAAAAGCAGCATCTTGGGGAATAAGCTATCTGTCCTACCTTCACAAGTTACTTTCAGCAAATTGTTAAATGCTCCAGTAGTATAAAATGGTATATACTTGCTGGTTTGTTTTTTTTTTTCCATTCTTATAATTTAGCAAGTTCCTAAACACTACACAGCACATTTACACTAGAAAAAAGAGAAACTGTATACAGGCAGAATTATGGGCAGTTTTTTTGATATGATACTACTTAATATCAACAGATTGGAATCATTACCCGTACAAACTAGAGGAAATAAAACAAGGAGCTTTCAGAAGAATAAACCTACCAACCTCCAAACAATGTTATTTTAAAAAGCAAGAACTCCTGTGATGAAATTACATTTGTATTGATTTGGCCTTTGGCTAATGCATGTTGTGATTTCTTGAAATGGATTTAATGAAGAAGAATCAGCCAGGCATACTGAATGATATTAGTGTTGTGTAGCAAAAGCATGATGCAAAGCCTACTGTATTCAACATGTCCTAGAAGACACCATAAGAACCCATTACAAAAGCTTTACTACTCTCAGGAATGCACTAACTGCAGCAGCCCACAGAACTGTTCATCTGCACAAACACAAAGCTGTGTAATTCACCAAGTTATTTCACAATAGGAAAGAAATTACAGTAAAAAGTCACTGGGCTGTAGATAACCAGATATATTTAAACACATCCTAATTTAATTCTGGGAACCACATAGATCTATAAATTCTCTGGCTGCAATTTCTACATCTGTCCGAGCACCAATCAGAGGAAAGACGAAGACTGCTGAAAACATTCATGCTAGCTCCATGTTCAAAATCTACCAGCTGTTAGAAGAATTCAAAAGCTATTCTCCTGCATAGGAGCATATGGTATCCAGCTTGGAACAGGAACACTTTTGGTGATTTGACAAAGCCAAAGAATCACTGAATCGTTGAAGTTGAAAGCACACTCTGAAGATCAGCTAGAATAACTCTGTGCTCAAAGCAGAGTTGAACAGAGCACACTGTTCAGTACAGTGTCGTGGCAGGTTTTGAGTATGTTCAAAAACAGAGACTCTACAGCCTCTATGAGCAACCTATTCCATTTAAACATCAGAAAACAATTTTGCTGTAAAGATAAATAGATACAGGAGATTCCCATGTATATCTGTTGCCTTTTGTTCTTTCCCTGGCCACCACACAAAGCATCTGCCTCTACTTTGCATCCTCCTATAATTTATATACACTGATAAGATCTCCCAAGAAACCATTCTCCAAATTCCAAGAATTATCCAGCTCTCGCAGCCTCTCCTTGTATGACAGATGCTCCAATACCTTACTCATCTTTGAGGCTTTTTGCAGTACTTGGTGCAGTATGTCCATATCTGCATTGTATTGCCAAGTCAACAATTGGACACAGCACTGCACAAATGGTCTTACCAGTGCCAAATAGAGAGGATAGGTCACTTCCTGGCAACGTGCTTCCTAACGCAGCCCAGGATTCTGCTGGCCTTCTTGCTACAAGGGTGCATTGCTGGTTCATCTTCAGCTTAGTGGCCATCAGCACTCCCTGGTCTTTTTCTACCAAGCTGTATACCCCTGGTCAACCCCCAGTGTGCACTCGTGCCTAGGGTTACTCCTGCCCCAGCACAGTACTTTGCACTGCCCAAGGTTGCATTGCACAGGGTGGCTGTCTGCCCATTTCTCCAGCCTGTACAGTCCCTCTGACTGCACAATCATCCAATACATTAACCAGTCCTCCCCAGTCTGCACTATTTGGAAACTCCCTACAGGTGTACTCTGCTCCACCATCCAGGTCGCTGATGAAGACATTTACACATGACCCCGGTACCAGCGCTCGGCACACGCCACCACTAGTGGCTGACCTCCAGCTGGCCTTTGTGCCAATGCTCACAGCTTCTGAGACATGGTAGTTCAGCCAGTTTCGAATCTGCCCCACCTTCCACTCATCCTGCCTGTACTTAATCACAACACTGTAATGATGTTAGAGAAGACAGTGCTGGAAGACAAAAAGTTAAGCTAAACAACATCTAGGGGCACCCCTCATTCATCAAGCCACTCATCTCATCGTAGAAAGACATCAGGTTAATTAGGCATAATTTCTCCTTTAAAAATCTATCCTGACGACTCCAAGTCACCTTCTTTGTCTGTCGTATGTCTGGAAATGGTTTCCAGGACTCCTTGTTCCATCACCTTCCCAAGGATCAAGGTGAAGGTGGCAGACCTATAGGTCCCCAGATCCTCCTCCTTACCCTTCCTTAAGGCAGGAAAGAATTCTTCTCTCCTTCAGTCTTCATGAATCTTTTCCAATTGCCTTGACCTTTTGAAGACTTGTTTTTGAGTAACAGAAGCTTCCTTGTATCAGAATACTACAGTATCCATTCCTGTTTCAGACTGGCTGGGGCTATGCTTTTACAAATATGATGACTTCATGAAAATTAACATGGGAATACTGAACAGAACAGTTGTATATTATAATATTAAAAAAAAAAGACCAGTAACACCTTAGCCTCCATTTTATTTGATGTGCAGAATGACGTTGCAATCAAAACAGAAGGAGAACTTGAAACACTCAAACCTGAATTTTCTGCCAAAATGAAATAAGAACTGGAGTAAGAGTAGTGGGCAAGAGCTGTTGTTTTCCTATACAGTGACATATGAAAATGGCTGGGACAGACAAATGTTACATACCAATGCCCACAAAATCTTTTCTATTCAATCACAATAGGAGAGCTGGAGTCAGAGTTTCAGCAAAAGTAGTAAGATTCTACTGCTACCTAGTCTATCACATTCTCATCAAGATGAGAACTTCATGTTCATTTAACTCAACCACCGAAGTGATTTTGCAGGACAATATGACCACAAAAAGCAAATAAATGGGGATTCATCTGCTTACCAGGATAGCCTTCTAGACTTTGCCTCACATTGTTCACAGTAGGATAAACCTTAATGGAGGCAGAACAGAAAGTAACTTTAATAACACAGCTCTAAATAGACAAGCTGTTAATTTTCAAACAAACACCTTAAAGAAAACTTGAGAAAAAATAAATATTAAAAGCTTCATTTATCAAAATTAATAAAATTACACTGCAGCTTACAACTACATTTGTGCCAGTAACAAAGAAAGTCTAGTATTTTTACCACTCTTGCAGAGCTAACCAAAATTAACTAGTAAGTCTCAAGTAATACTGCTTCAACCACCTCCACAGTAGCCAAAGCTAGTTCTTAACATTATTTTATGAGATTTTAGTCTCACACCTCAAATATGAGTATGATAGGGCAATTAGCACATGGTAAAGGCATAGTCTGACCATCATTTTCCCTTGATTTAACAAGCTCATGCCACGAACTTTTCTGCTTCTCCCCTTATTTGTGCTAATAATCAAAGGCATTAATGACTAAGGATTCAGTTACATCTCAGTAGGAAAAACAGCTACATCTACAAAACCTAAAGGAAGACAAGCTATAGAATGAAAAGATAATTCTGATGAGATGATATATAATCTAGTGTCATGCAGATGGAAATTATGGTACATTTGTATAGCAAGCCATACACAACTAAGCATCACTAAGTTGCATATATATTATTTCATGATGAAAACTCCATTATTGTCTTTCAAAAGTTAAAAGCAAACCAATGACTAAGATTTCCAAAACAAATGAGTAAGTGTTAAATAAAGGTCACCAGCATCTAAAAGGCATACCAAATGAATTGGGACATCACATTTACGGAAAGTTGTCACACTGCTGCCTGCAGCCACCAGGCTCTCCTGGAACTCAGAGCACAGCCATTTGGACCCATCAGCTCCCATGGACCCAATGCTTGAGAACTGTCCAACAAGAGGCCAGGATTCCTGTGCTGGTATTGACAAAGCATGCTCCTTCAAAAGCTAGTAAGGGGAATTAAAACACTGTTAGACTTCAACATACAAAGAATACCTTAATTAGTTTGATATCACTTTTGATATAATAAATCCTCTATAATTCACTTCTGATAATAAAAGAGATTAACATTCATACTACATATTTAACTTTGCAATAAAAAAAACCATCAGGCTTTCCAAACAAACTCACTTCAAGAGAAGATTAAACATCACAAGTTTTATCCAAAAGCACCAAAGCCAACCATTAAATAATGTGTGAAAAGAATGTTAGCAGCTCTTTCTAAAAACATGAAACATTAGCTTCAGAAGTCACAATAAATTAAACAACTAAATATTTTTTATATTTGGTGGTTGTTGGCCCTAAAATTCCTCTTGTATTCTAAAGCCATGACACCCAGCTACAATAGAAGCCTACAATAAGGGGAAAAAGAACAATTGAAGAGAAAACTGAAATGATTCTTTCAGAGGAGTTCTTCAGCTGTGAATGGAATTTAAAGTCACATTAAAAACAGATGGATATAGACAGATATTAAACTGTACGTGGCTGACACCTTTACCCCACTCTAGAGCAGTCATCAATGTAGTATCATCAGGTCTATCTGCATTGTCACTAAAAACCTTTTTAAATCACAGAAACATTTGCCACAAGACCATCTTTCTCCCTTACAGGCTTTTTCTGCTTTATTTTTGATTCATTCTATGTCTATCTAGGCAAAAAACATCAGACAACATGTACCAGAAAGGACAAGCTCTTAATGAGCAAACGGATGTCTATAAGAGTAACCTAATGTTGAAAAATAATGTGATATATAAATATTCTATATGTCACAGAAGTTTGCCGTAGACAGCAGTAGAATTCCGTGTAAAATCCATTACAGTATTTTAAATAATGCCACTTCGGCAGGAGATGTAGGTCAAAAATTGTCCAATTATGAGAAGCATTTAATAGATGACATGAAATACCTCACCAAATTCCGAAAAAAAAAAAAAAAAAGGAAAAGAAAAAGAAAAATCAAACAAGAAGGGTCTGTACAAACTTGATATATGCAGTCTTGAAGATTTATCATTACCATTTAATTTACCATTTAAATAAACATAAGACCTCTAAAGGCAATAGAGTTCAACCATTAATGTAACACTGTCATATTCACTCCTAACCATTTCCTTAAGTCCCACATCTACACATCTGTTAAGTATCTTCAGGGATGGTGACTCCACCACTTCCCTGGGCAGCCTGTTCCAATGCTTGACATACTTTGAAGGAATTTTTCTTAATATCCAAACTATACCTCCCCTGGCACAACTTGAGGCCATTTCCTCTTGTCCCGTCACTTGTCACTCAGAAGAGACAGACCCCCACTCAGCTACAACCTCCTTTCAAGCAGCTGTAGAGAGCAATAAGGTCTCCCTGAGCCTTTTCTTCTCCAGGCTAAACACCTCCAACTCCCTGAGCTGCTCCTCATCAGAACCATGCTCCAGACCCTTCACCAGCTCTGTTGCCCTTCTTTGGACACACTCCAGCCCCTCAACATCAGTCTTGTCATAAGGGGCCCAAAACTGGACACAACACTCGAGGTGTGGCCTTACCAGTGCTGAGTACAAGGGGAAAAATCACTGCCCTGGTCCTGCTGGCCACTATTGCTGACACAGGCCAGGATGCTTCTTGGCCACTTGGGAACACACTGGCTCACATCCAGCTGCTGTCAAATGGCACCCCCAGGTCCTTTTCCACCAGGCAGCTTTGCAGCCACTCTGCCCCCAGCCTGTAGTGCTGCAATGGGTTGCTGTGACTCAAGTGCAGCACCCAGCACATGGTCTTGTTGAACCTCATACAATTGGTCTCCACTCACTGATCCAGCCTGTCGAGATCTCTCTGTAGAGCCTTCCTACCCTCCAGCAGATCAACCCTCCCCCCCCAACTTGGTGGGCTCCATAAGGAGCCCTGGGGAAGGCCACTTGTGACTGTCTGCCAGCTGGATGCAACTCCATTCACCACCACTCTGAGATCAGCCATGCAGCCAATATTCTACCCAACAATGAGTGCACCCATCCAGACCAGGAGCAGCCAGTTTCTCCAGGAGAATGCTGTATGAAACAGCGTCAAAGGCTTTACTAATGTTCAGGCAGACAACATCGACAGCCTTTCCCTCACCCACTAGGCTGTCACAGAAGGAGATCAGGTTAGTCAAGCAGGACCTGCCTTTCATACTCATGCTGACTGGGCCTAACGACCTGGGTATCCAGTTAACTGGGACCTCCCCAGGTAGCCAGAATGGCTGATAAATGATTGAAAGTGGCTCAGTGAGCACTTTTGCTAGCTCCCTCAGTGGATCTCATTTGGTCCCATGGACTTGTGTACATTTCAGTATTGCAGCAGGTTGTTGACCAGTTCCCCTTGGGTTATGGGTATTTCATTCCGCTCTCCGCCCCTGTCTTCCAGCTTGGGGAGCTGGATATATGGAGAACAGGTCCTGCTGTTAAAGACAGAGGCAAAGAAGGCATCAAGCACCTCAGCCTTTGCCTCATCCTTTGTCACTATGTCTCCCCTTGCATACAATAAATGATAGAGATTCTCGTTAGTCTCCTTTTATTGCTAATGTACTAAAAAACATTTTTTATTGTCTTTTTCATCAGTAAACAGATTAAATTAAGTTCTAAGTTGCAAGCTGATATATGTTATTGCTAACTTTAACTGTAACAATGTATTAAAAGACTGATGATGACAGCTGAAAAAACTGGAAGGAACTGAAGAATTCTCTCCAAAGTTCTATTTACATTTTAAAGGATATTAACAAAAAAGGTTACAGTTTTGGTACCTTTCTGAGCCTAAGATGGCCCCACTTTTCTTTATCACTGCCTTGATATCGTCCAGGGGTAGAACCAAGCAGATACACTCTAAAAAAAGAAAAAAACAACAGATTTTTGTAGATCTTGAGTGCTTGGGTTTGTAAAGTAGCAAGGTACTTACGTAAAACCAGCAAGACTGAACACTCAAGTGTAACCAGAAATATTTAATGTCTCTCATGGGATTTATAATACAAAGAAAAGTGGATTTTCAGCTGTATAATTTATTATCAGCATCCTATATGGCTGCCATGCATCACCAGGCTCTTCTACAGCAGAGACAAGAACTACATCTTTTCCAGTGTACAAAAATGCAGAAGATAGATGACACTGGCAATGCACACAAAGAGCTCGTTTGGCACATAACTGGGCACGTAGTTTTGAGTAAAGCCAATCTACTGCTACATCCAAATCAGCAGATTCAGGTATGAGTTTTCATTTGGGCACCTAATAGTTCAGATGCAAAGTACAGCTTTTTCAACAGTCTTCCTAGTAATGGGTTTAGTAACCTATTTGACTTTGCCCTGAAAATGGGGAAGAGACTTACCCAAAGTCACAACAAACAGATGCTTTAAGAAGCTGTTCCCTACTGCATGTATCTCATGCCAAACTTTATGTATAACTGAATGTCTCCTACAGTATATCAAATGGCAATCCTTATCCTAACATGTGACTCTTTCTGAACCCATGCATAAACTCCTATCAGCTAGGGCTCAACTCACCTGTTTAAGCTCATGCTGATGATCAATGTAATTAGAGCAGCAGCTCAGGCTGTTAGCTCACCTGGTTATAAAGTACATATCTTTTTTTTACCCTCTCCCATCTTTTAAGACTCCATGTAAAGATAAAAGCACTTTTTAATGTATAAACTAGACAAGGTTTCAGTTTCCATATCCTGCGCAGTATATGACCATTTTCAGCTTTTCTTTCCAACAATTTTTGGTCAGATTATAAAACAGCAATTAAGTTGCCAGGGAGATTTACACTTTCTGACATAATGCTCATATTTAAGTGGAACTACTTATTAGAAACAAATTAAGCACCCTGAATTATTTTTAAGTGATATCAGCAATGAGATATTAGAGAAGACTACTCCAAGATGAGTTAGACACAACACTACCCACCAAAACCAAACCATGCCTGTTATAGGCAAAATTCTATAGATATGTATGTAGATTAAACTTTGCCTTACAAATACAGGAGCCTATTCTGAATAAAATCCCCATTCCAGTAACCTTCGCTTATAAGATCACTCTTACATAACAAACCCAGTACAACACAGTATTTCCCACTGGTAATTTTACTGGAGCAAATACTTGAGCCAGACTGGCTCGAATGAAACCAAGTCCTTATTACTTAATAGCTACCTTCTGTAAAATTACTGCTGGTGCACCTTTCTTTCTGCTTTTAAAATGCATGCTTATGAAACTAGAAGTTGGTCAATTTGACATAATCTACATAAAATAAATTTTTAAAAACTGCATTAAGTTAGAGTCATGTTTGAACACAAGTCTGAAACAAGATTAGCTTACAAAACAAGCACAAGGTCTAACAGATCCTAATGAAAATATTTAATTTTTAGAAAGAAAAGAAAAAACCCAACATGTGCAAGTTACAAAAACCCACAAGATTATATATACCTTGTCTCTGATAAATCATGTTCTTGAATCAGATCTATCCATTCCTTGAGTGCAGGAGAATTGTAAGCTGTCAAGTAACTTATTAGGTCAGATTTAAAATTAGTTGCCGATTCACCAGCAAAACCAGATGCTCCCTTAGGTAGCCTTGGATATAAAGGGCTTAGCCATATTCTTGAAAGAAAAAAAAGAAGAAAATCAGCCATATAAACAAGGACACCACACATTAATAACACATGGGATTAGTACATGAGTAAAACACATCTGACGGTCCTAAACAAATACTTGACAGATTCATTGTGATACTAACTATAGATGTCTTGCCTTTACATCTACAGAATCAGCTCATACTTGAAATCATAAAACTAATACTTTCAAATGAAAACATTCTCATCATTTGTCCACAGATATATTTACAGCTTTCACCACTGTTAAACTGGTCAGGCTCAGACTTAGCAACCATCAGTTCTTTCATCAACATTTTCTATAGGAATAGAACACTACAATGTGTTCTGCTACGTTTGTGCAACTGCATAGCAAACCACCACAAAACTACGTCCCAAGCTGGTCATTAAGTTTAAAAACTTCTACCAAGAAAATAAAACAGGAAAAAAATTTCTTCCCAGGAAAGGATACTGGGCAAATACTAGGTTATCTAATGTATTACGGAACCAATAATGCCCAACATTTATCAGACTACATTCTAGATACAGTCACAACAAAGCCAGAACACTTGCACATCCACATTATTCTCACAGTATCAAGATAATTTTTAAATAGCTGATTCAGACCTATGTAAATGGTACTTTATAGCTACAAAGTTTTTTCGTAAAGAGACAGCACAGTGTAATATAATTTTATATTAGACTGATTTTAAGCTATCAGCCAACTGGGAACATAGTTTTGTTTACAGCAGAAAGCAAGTAGAGTTCAGACTTAGCTACCAGCATTCTAAGTCCAATTTTTTTTTTTTTTTTTTTTTCAGAATAGCTCTATCTTAAGACTGTAAGGCTTGCAACACTAGATCACCTAATATCCCATCTCCAGCAGTACCAAATACCTATGAAAAGTATTAAACATATACCTGCTAGTGATTGTTGCTTACCCCTGAGTTTTCTGGTGCCAATCTTCAGCAATAAGATTGGATGTATGTATCACAACTCGAAGACCTTCTTCATATAGCAACAACATCATTTTCCTTTAAAAAAAGATATATAACTCTTCATCTATTTCAAGTACACTGAGAGTAGGAAATAAATTAGCAATTCATTAAAAAGCTCCAAGGTAATTATTTTCAAAAATTTGTTCTGCATCATGCAAGCACTTAGACTTCAATCCATGCGCATGCCAAGCTCATGTGGCAGTCATTAGACTATTTCCATATATTTTATTCCAGAGTACAGCTTAACATCTCATGCAACTAATTACCCACAGCAAAATGAATATGTGCAGAACACCTCCTATATTTGCACAGTTCTTCAGATAAACTTATCTCTTTGCAGATAGTTAGAAGAAGAATTAAAGAACACTGAAAGACCTTTACTTATAGCTGAATTTATTAAAACTTAATTACTTCCTCTTAAACTGACTTTTACTTTAAAAGCAGGTATGTATGTAGCATTGCGATGGCAAAAAAGCTATTTATCATAACTCTTAAGCTACAGCACAAAGAAATTTTTAAACTAGTAACTGAGATAAACATACACTTTTGTATTTTCTGTAACAAAATTGCTCAAATTTTCATATCCAAGTTTTCATTAGCTCTGTAAAGACAGCATATCCATGTTATCCCAAAGGATGAGATCTGAAACCCAGACTGAACCCAAAAGATCTTTGCTAAAACATAAGATTAAATCTGTTCTTATCTGTAGCTTTCTATCTATAAAATTTGCTTTGTGACACTTCTATAATATCCAATTCAAGTTTTTTCTTTGAAAAGACCCCCAAATTCGCTAACTATTTCCAGATCCTCCACATGAACTGAAAAACATGATCAGTAAATCAGTGTTGTGTCTGCCCTGCCTATGACTGATCAAGTCTGCATGACAGTTTTGGTATTAAGGCATGTGTAAGAGCCAGGACCTGCAGTCCACTTGTCTTAGAACAGTTCAACTTCAACTGTTTAACTTGCACATCTCATATCTACTCAATAACTAATTTGTCTCATTAAACTAGAGCAATCCTGTCATCTCTAAATATAAATGTTTATGGAAGACTTAAGACTCAACAATTTCTATGAAACCCAGTTTTGCTGCAGACCTTTCTGCTTCATTGTGTTACTTACGTATGGTGAGTTCCAAATGCAATATCCAGTTTAGCCTACAAAATTAAAAAGTTGATCATTAAAAATTGCTATTGTGCATTGCTTCTTAATTTTATTTCATTTCACTGCTCTCTAGTGGACAGATCACAAAATATATTATCTTCCTTCTCAATACTTCTAATGCACTCTCCACTTTCTACAAGCTAGACTTTAAATGGTAAAGCAACTCTTGCTGGAACTGTTCCAGAATTTGTGCCTCTCTTCTGAGCAGAATTTTCACAAATAGTCAGCAGAAAATAACTCAAGGCTTCTGCTGGACAGCAAGCTGAACAGAAGCCAGCAATGTGCCTGCCCCTGCATGAAAGATGACTAACAGGGTCCTGGCCTGCGTTAGAAGGAGTGCTGCCAGCAGGTCAAGGGAGGGGATCCTTCCCCACTGCTGAGCACCAGTGAGGCCACACCTGCAGTACTGGGTCCACCAATTCAACACAAAGCTCCTGATTATCAGACTGCTTCAGAGAGAACAAAATTCCAAGATCATTCTCCTCCTAACAAAGACCACAATGCCCCCATGATCATTAACATACTTCACCTGGCAAAATCTTGAAACACTGGCAAGTTGCCATAGCTGCATCCCTCCCCCAGGACGAAGCCAAGGACTTCATGACTTAGGGACATCAAAACAATGAACATAACATCAGAGATAAAATGGCATGTGCCAGGAAGTGTGCTCACAGCAATTTTGACAGTATTACAGAGATTATTTGTATCAGCATTTTCTTGTGTAAAATAGATCTGGAAAAGAATAATTCTTTGATGAGATTTAAGATTATAATGACACTAGGACAAAGTTCTGTGCTTTACACAAAAATAATGCTTCCTTTTCAGCCGGTGTAAGAACTTGAGTGTAACATGTTAGTGGAAAAGGTGAGCAGCTCTTCTGTGAGCCTTGTGACATTTCTGTGGGCAGCTGTTCTGTACAAACTTTTGTGGGTGAAGCCTACCATAATCACATCCGACCAGGATCATCATTACCATGTTCCTACGGTCCTGGTATGGATATTCCTCAAAGCGCAACAAAACACTTCCCACATAAGGTGTGTCTTTTCATCAGTAACAAGACTTTGAGTGTAAGAGATGGCTTCACTTCAACCAAAGGATGACAGAAATGTTAATTACCTGACAAAAGCTAATATTCTCGTAAGGCCGTGCTTGTGCAATTAGTTCAGCTTTGGATTCTCTCTTCTCGCCGTGAACTATCAGCAATGGCTTCTTCCTTAAACAAAAGGAGATTACCATTAAAACATCAAGTGAATCAGCAATCAGCCTAAACTATTCCTTCATGTAGCTATGACATCTGGCCCCTAAATCTGACAGCCTGTCAGAAAGATGGCACTGAAATCAATATGCCTTATTAATTAACTCAAAATAGCAGTAACTACAATACTACCTTTAAAGAAAAGACACTAGAAAATCTTAACGGAGAAAAAAAGGAAAACAGGAAGTGTGGAGTAAAGCAGACACCAAAATAGAAACTAATACAAGATCATGAAAGAAACTCTTGTCCCTATGGCTGGAAACAGACAAATGAAAGCTCTCAAAAGCAATGATATACACAATGCAGATCTAAGATAATTTAACAATTATTATCGTACAGGGAAGATGGAAGATTGATAGGGAAAAGGAGATGGCTAGGTCTATTTCAGCAGTAATTTGCTGTTCTTCCTAGATCTACACTTCTGGTCCTGCCAACCAGATCTAATTCATAGGAAGGTGTGTTGCTTCCCTGGGGTCCAGGTAAGAGACACCACCAAGAAAATTCCCAGTCTAGCTCAGCCCACTGATTATTATATGTTTTCCAAGTGAGTACCAACAAAGTCTCAACAAGACTGGAGACAAACGAGAGGGACCTCAGGGCCTTGGGGCAACTGGTCAAGACATCTGGAGCACAAGTTGTGTTCTCTTCTCCTGCCAGTTACACGGAATGATGGGACAGCATGGGGATAACTGCAGAGAGTACAAGCAGCCAAATACACAACCACAAGACAGCACTATGGGGTATCCCCTTGCACCCCCACTGGGATACTGGCACACTCAAATACTTCTATAAAGCACCTGTATACCATAGTACAGAGAACAAACAGGAGGAACGGGAGATCTGTGTGCAGTCACAAGGCTCTGATTTTATTGTGATTACAAAGACATGGTGGGATAGCTCAGACAACTGGAATATCGTCATGAAGGGCTACATGCTGTTTAGGAAAGACAGGAAGGTGCAGTAGTGGAGATGCCCTCTACATGAGGCAACACTTGGAACATATCAATGAAGACATTATGGGTTAGGATAAAAGAGCAGACGAGCAAGAGCGACACTTGTGGGTATTTGCTGCAGACCATCTGATCAGGAGGACTAAGTGGATGAGGCCTTCTACAGGGAGCAGAACAACCAGCCTCAGAGACACAGACTCTGGTTCTCGTGAGGGACTAACTACCCTGACATGTGCTGGAGAAGCAACACAGCAAAGCATGAACAGTACAGGAAGTTCCTCGAAAGCACTAATGACAGCCTTCTGACATACGTAGTGGAGGATCCCACAAGGAATGGTGTGCTGCTCAGCCCAATGTGGTCCCTTCCAACCCTACCCACTCTGTGATCCTGTGAACAAACTGCTTTCATGACAATACCCATCAACTTACTATATCATATCCATGAAATCATCCTGATACTTTTCATACAGTTCTCTTGTGCACTTCCTACATTCTCTCCTTTCTCTTGCACTAACTGGCTCTTGACTCAGTAAACTGTATGGCAAAAAGCCTCTTTTTCCATCTTTACTGGTCATCTACTGCCATGTCATTGTGGCCCACAGTGGGACCTCCTCAGTGTTAATTAATAAAAAACAGAAACCAGCTATTCTGAACTCTGACCATTAAACAGTCTTGAAAAGAGTCAAGAAACCAGAGAACTACAACTGTGGAATAAGAGTAGAAAGAAAACTAAGAGTCTATGCATAAACAATTGATAACAATCATCTGTACTGCAAAGAAGTGTTTATCATTCACTTATAACGGGACCTTGTATGAACAGAAATGATCTGGAAATTGCATCATTTCACCTTTGTAAAATAAACATACCTGAATTCCTGTGGGTACTGTCTTACAAGCCATCCCACATCTATACAGTAGTTAAACTTGTATATAAGAAAAAGAAAACAGAGTCATTAAAAAGAAAAAAAACTAGCTAGGTCAACGAACTACAGCAAAAACGCTTTCTATGTAAAGTCATCACACATTACTGCTTACATCATTTACAGCATATTCTAAAAACGGGTGTATTTTTGACTTTCACATCCCTTCTTTCATTTGTCTTTAACAATTCAAGAATGAATTTTAAGTTTCTCAAAAGTGTACATTAGTCCTCATAAAATTTACCATCCAGGAAAAAAAGAATCACATGCACATAACGCAAAAGCTTAGGTTCAAGGATCATCTCTTTGCCATGTGTTTATACCATGAATGATAGCAACAGCTTCCAGGCAATAACAAAGATATCATTCCTAGATTGCAAGGCATTCTTTCTTTCAGAAAACCTCATTTGTACGAACATAAATACACACTTTTCAGTTGCACATTCCTCAAAAACAGGAGGAAGTAGTCTTATAATTGCCTGAATTCTACAGCAGAACATAGGATGTTTTTCATATTTCAATAAATTGTTCAACAATTGAAAACATTTAGAATTCCTTCTGTATTTTAACAAGGTTCCCTGTTAATATCAGCTACATGACACAAGCACTGATTATCAAGCTTAAGATTAATGAAGTGAAACAAGCAAGTGAAATCAGTTCGGCAAACAGGAAACTCACCTGGGCAGAAGATACGAGAGTTCCAAAAAGAGGAGACAAAATATCTATTAAAAACATTAAAGCATAAAAAAATTTTAAAAAGTTCAAGTAAATATTTTGCATCTTGAACAGCTTGATAACTACCACAGCACAAGGGCCAGATTGTTCATAAACCTGGTGTAACACAGGCATTCACAAGTTTACTGTTCCCAGCATTCAAGGCACTGACTCTCCTGTGAATCATTTAGCATCATATGCTTATAAAAAGTATTAACCCTCTCAAAGCAGAAAACCAGTCTTAAAAGCTGATTAGGAAAAAGTCCAGCATCATATTGAGAAAGGGACATTAAACTGCTCTCTCCCCTATTGAGTGGGTTCCAAGAACTGTGGCAGGGTAGCAGCAATAAGGGCATAGTTAATGCTTATTTATCTGCTGCAGACTGACTGTGGGATACGTGTATCCCTAATTCAATCATGGTAACACTGGAAATTAATCCAACTGGGGATTTATAACCTGAACAACTGAAGCACAGCACCAACTTGAAAACATACCCTACAGGTAACTTCCAGGATGCGCAAAATATTTAATGCCCTAGCTCTACAGACATCTGGTTTAGCAGGTTAAACAAACAAAAAATACTGCCTGTCCACCAGCTCAACTAATTACTTAGCAGGACTCCCAAGAGAGGACAGGCCAAAAGCCACAAATTCACAAAGCATATAAAAACCTACTGCAGTAAAGCAACTGAAGTCTCCGACACCAGCTTGTGCTCATAGGCATGAGGCTGAGGAAAAGTTACAACCTAATTGTATAGATCTTGAGTAATTTCTTCTCCCTCAAAGAACAATTTTTTTCTGCTTTATTTTATTGTATTTCTATACACAATTGTCTTATTAGCACTTGTTTCTGATTCTGTCTTGTGATGTATAAGATTTTATTTCTAACTACAGGGATGTTTACAGATGTACAGAGCTCTTCCCCCTTATATCAAACAACAACTACAGAGCATTCCTGAAGCATCAGTATTGTACACCAAAGACTTCATCTTGACTGATGGACAGCTCTCTTCCAGCTGAATTTAAACAGGCCCATGAATCCCAGATACAGAACTTCAGAAGTACTGCATCAAGTGATAGTGAATTACTAGGTCCAAACCACTCAGCAGCATGAAGGCAGGTGCAAACAACTACTCAGGGAGTTATGCACCCTAGAAAAGCACCCCTTTAAGCGCCACAAAGGCAACCAGTTTTTCCCAGATTAGCTCACAGGGAAAGCAGCAGTAAGAAGCAGCATGACTTGCCTTGGCCAAAGACACATTAGATTTCTGCAGCCTAACTCAAGTTACAACAACGTACCAGCAAATAATGCTTTCTACACTATACTATAATTTCTCTAAAAGAGAAAGGTCCAGATAACAGAACCAATTCCTACAAACCTGCACATTTAGAACATGAAACCCTAGCAAAACCAAGAAATACGTGCACTTAAAAATACCCACAAACTAAAAATAAGCATTCTCTTGCTTTCTCCCAAAAGCCCTTTTCTGTAGAAGCCACTTGTTCACCTTTTATGTGCAGGGCTCCAGAATTATAGCTCTGGTCAATTCCACTGACTTTAGTGAGAAAAAATCTGAAAGGATTTCCTCCATTCACCAAATCCCAAGTATCTTGGGCTTCACTGGGTGTTTCATTACAGTCCTCTTCTTTCAGATTCTCTGAGAGTTTGTCATCTTTGCAAAGATTCAAAGGATGCTCTTTGGGTGGACTGTATTTTTCTTCTTTCACTGTTTCTTCGTGGGCATGTTTTTGCTGATCTTCAGGCTCTTCATCACTACTAGAAAGACACCAGCCTGAACCTTCTTGGCTAGGTCTCTGTTTTACTGCTGGAGGTGTGTCTGTAGAAAGACTTTTATCAGTGAGTTTCAGAGGAGAAGCTTTTCTCTTGTGAGCAGCTTTCCTAGCTTCAGAGCACGGATATTGTGGTCCACTTGTTCTACCACATCCAGCATCCGATAGTGAAGACGTACATGGTTTTTCACTGTCAGAATTTTCATCGGCACTTTCATCACTGCTAGATACTGTCCATTTACCGTGTGCACCTTCCTGAAGCATGTTCCTAGGGATGAAAAAACAAAACGCAAAACAAAACTCGTACGTTTTTGCTGCGCTCAAGTCCGTCTCCCTTCCTAGCTCCCATTTGTTGATTACTAAGGAACTTTGGTATTTAGCAGGATCTCCGAGAAAACTTCACAGTGCGCATGGCTCGTTTCTGTGCCCGGGAAACAAAGAAACACGTGCAATGGGGGCAACCATCAAATGGGAAGCAGCTACTGTGAAAACCTGCACGCGGGAAATGGACTAAGATATAAGCACCTACGGGAAAGCGTTCCAAAAATCAGAGGTGTGATTTGAAAGATATAGATTTCCCTACGGCCGAGCGATCCAGCGCGCTCTGCTGAGAGGATTCAGGAGCACGGGGCCGAGCTGGGGCGGCGCTTTCCGGCAGCCTCGGCGGGAACCCTCCGGGACCGCGGCCTCCCTCCGTCACCCCCATGCCCCCGACGAGCCCCTCCGCCGCGCCTTCCCCCTAAACCGCGGTGGCAGAACCCGGCCACCGCCGGCCCCCCGCCGCCGAGGGCCATGCGACCGCGGCTCCCGCCGCCGCCCCACAGTGAAGGCAGCGCCTGCGGCCGGGGGAGGCGTCGCGCGGGCCACGACACCAAAGAGCCCCGGCAGCCGCTCCGGCCCTGCAGCCCGGCGGGCCCTCCACCGCTCAGCCCCGCTGCCCGCCCTGCCCACCGCGCTCCGCTGCCGCNCCGGCCCCCCGCCGCCGAGGGCCAGGCGCCCGCGGCTCCCGCCGCCGCCCCACAGTGAAGGCAGCGCCTGCGGCCGGGGGAGGCGTCGCGCGGGCCACGACACCAAAGAGCCCCGGCAGCCGCTCCGGCCCTGCAGCCCGGCGGGCCCTCCACCGCTCAGCCCCGCTGCCCGCCCTGCCCACCGCGCTCCGCTGCCGCTACCACTCACTGACTGACTGGCCGNCGCCTCTCAGTGAGCTGAATTATCCTAACGAGCTTTTATTTGACCTTAATATTAGTTATGGGCAGGTGCGGAATTTGTATAATGGTTTGTTCGGCGCGGCTTTAATTACTGTGTGTGAAGTACCCCGCTAATGAGATAACTGCGTGAGGACTTCGGGAAGGAGTGGGAGGAAAGCAGGTGTAAAATTAATCAAAGGAGCAGTGCGGCCCGCATCAAAGCGCACTTCGGCTGCTGCAGCTTGGTTCTCGTTACTCTAATTTATTGTGAGCTTGTGGCTGCAGCTAACAAATTCTGGAAGTGCCAGCATTCAATAAAATCGGCAGGCTACTACTGGAAAAGTTTTCCTGAAGATTCACCTGGTTTGTGTAATTTTCTTAGTGCTTGTCCGCAGAGTTGTGTATAACGCTTTTTCCTGAAATGCTCGTGGATAAATCCTTCGCTACTATAAGATAAAATAATTAATTATCAACCCTTGCTGAAGGTGGTCCGTGGGAAAGAAAAGTTCTTAGGAATGTTGGATGGTTTTGTATGTTATGTATGTAGTCTCTTCTCTAAGTATAGGCTCTGGAAACGCTTTTTTGTTTTCTACAAGTGCTTCAGAAAATTTGATGGCGTCTGACTGCGCTGGCATCACACTCGCTCCTCATAGTTCCTCTCTATGTAGTGACTTAACTGAGAATTAAAGCTATCTGGTGTTTTTCAGGAAAAAAATTGCAGTCTTGTAGAAATAAATGTGATTTGTTTCCCAGAAGTCTGTACTATGTATTCTAAATTTGCAAAAAGCTTTTTCATCATAAGCACATAAAATGTAGAAATATGAAAAATTTTATCTTAACCTAAAAATCCTAAACTGAATGGACTCAGCCCATTTTCAGTTTTACTGGAACAGAGTAACAGAGTAGATGAATAGAGTTTATTCAACAAGTGCCTATTTTATTTTTACTATGACCGTTGACCCTAACCTAGGATTTTTTACATTGTGTATTGGTTTTTAATGCAAATCGCTTTGTTTCTGTAGGTTTTTGAAGCGTGCAATGAAGATAGCAAAGGCTATTTAAGCAGAAAAGACTCTACAGTTGGTCTAGTAATGGTTTTTTGCTAGAAGCCCTCAAAGGTATATACTTTTTCATTTGTGTTCTGAAGATCCAGCTTATAGATGTCTTGTTATTGAGAGCACTGTGTACTGATTGGTCTACACTAACTGGAGTGGATTGCTGTAGGTGCAGTAAACAGAAATACCTACAGATCCTAAAAGTAATTTTCTAATCTGCAGGTATTTATTTCAAAAGAAAATAATCAAACCCCTGCCTTTTTTTCTGCTGTGTTGAGACTGTGATGAGCAGAAGGATGTATTGTATTTCATATGTGTATAAAACATATAAAGTAAACTACTTATTGAGCTTGTTATTGGTTTTTATTAGTGGTACATTCAATTTCTTTATTTAGTGGTTTCAGTAAATGTGAAACTGCTGCATGTCCCAATAATAAATGCTTATTCTCAAAAATATATCTGGTTTTAGTTTCAAGTAATAGTTGGACATTTTTAGCCATGACTTCTCAAATGTAAATCTACAGCTATACAGAAATCTTAAGGAAAGAAAGATGAATTGAGAGAAATAATGTGTTTCCATACTCACAGGAAAACAGAAGATAAATTATATGGCTTGATGTCGTTTTGGAGGTCATATTTTTACTCAAGTAAGTACAAGTGAATTAAAAAAGAGTATGAAGAACACAAGAGGTTTCAGAATACACACAGTGTGTCTGTGACTGTCTTTCTCACGGCATGTCAAGAAATGAGACCAATCTACTATAAAGTATCTTATATATATAAAGTGTAGAAATGATGAATCATCTTTCTTCTCCAGCTTGAGCGATCTTCTTCCCCAAGGACCGCTTGGGATTAATTATTATTATTTTTTTAATTAAATACATATTTTACAAAAATTGTCTTGACAAGGGCATAAACAAAATTGTGTCTATAATTTAGAGTAAAACTCACAAAAATGTTGTAGTAAACTATGAAAGTAGTAACTTCTGATACATCTCAGCTGGGGGTAAAAAATTTTCTCAATGAACTATGGCCAGATCTAAAAATGCTTAAGGCTTCTAACATGAGTCTTAACTGCTGAATTATAAATCTGAAAATGCTCAGCTTCTTCCTTATCTATCTTCTCCTAGCTATTTTTAACATATAAAAATTAAGTGTTCTGTCAAATTCCCTGGATGTTTCTTCCAGCAGGAGTACTCAAAACATACTTAAGGCATTTTAAACAAGAACAGTCTCTGTGCATGAGTCACTGATGGCATCTCCTTGGAAAGAGAATAGAAGTAGAGGACTCCTGGGAAGACCGGAGATGCAGGTTTAGTTATTTCTTCCTGAAAATTAGCCAAGTCACACCTGCTGTGGCTTTAGGCACTACTGTGACCACCTGTTACACCATTTTGTCTGTGCAGCTGCACAAAAATTAATTAAGAAACCTTTGTTCTAGGGTTGATTCTGTCATCTAGTGGTTTTGCTAGCTCCTTAAGTGGGCCCAGTTCCAGGAAATGTTGCCCTTTACCCAATTACTGCTCATTGTGAAGATCCCTAAAAGGTCCCTAGGGAAGCAGATACTTTTTTTTGTGGCTTTTGCTAGCACGCATTAGGTAAGGTTTGTGGTACAGCCCCATGTTTTGCTTTTGCCGGTGAGTAGGTGCTGTGTGTTTTCCTTTCAATGTGAGTGTGTTTTATTATCTAGTTCTGAGAAACACAGCTTTTTCTGTGCACCAGAGAGGAACCAAATGCAGATGTTGCAGTCCTAAAAGTTGATTGATAGGATCCAGTTCTTAGTCATGTTATTATGTATATTATTTCATTGAAAATTCTCAAAATCCTAGGCTATAGGAACAGCCCTTGTATTTTTTTGGAAACTATGAAGGACAGCCCTGGCAAGGAGAGTCCTTTCAATTGCTTTTCCAAGACATTAGGAATAGTGTGCACGCATTATTTCTTAACATGAAACTGTTTCTTCAACTGCACTATATACTAACATAGTTTTTTCAGTAGAAATGGCAATTACTTAGCATCATGAACTGCAATCAAGCAACTGAATTTTTAGTAAATGGTTGCTGCATATTTTTTTGGTCATGTTTGCCTTTATTCTATCAATTAAAAGTAATACTAGCTTTACCCACTAGATGTCGGGAGTGAACTCTTCACTGGAAAAGGTGAACCCTGAGGATTTGAATCACATTCCTACTCCACTTGATTTTTCAAAATAACTAGTTATAACATTTCTATATCATTTGTAAAATATTATTTTAGTGTGTTTATTCATAGAAATTTTTAACTTTACTGAATGTTAATGTTTAAAATTAAGCCTTCTGAGGCAAATAACTGGGAAAAATGAAAACAGAGATTAACCTCATTGTTGAACTGATACTGTATGTATATTTGCATATAAATACTGTCGTTTCTGGGAACTAGCAATGTTGTAGGACTCATGTCTATGTGACTTTTTTTTTTTCCTAGATCTGACAGTTTGGTTCAGTGATCCTCTTTTCCCCAAAATTATTTGAAATTATCTAAAATGCTCCTATATTTCTGCAACCATTCAGCTAACTAGCTGCTAGCATTTAATCTTCCAAATGAAAAGGGGACTGCAGGAATAGTAGTCATTAAAATGTCATTTCCCAAGCTGTAGTTTCATTCCTGGTACTGTTACATTTAGATCTAACTAAAAGCACTCTCTACACTATTCCTGGGAGGCCAGGCCCCTGGTGTCCAGTGTTTTCCTTGACCCAACGCTGTCCCTTTGCAGGAGGACACCGGCAGGTTGACAGCTGCTGCTGAACAAGATGCCAACAGCAAGACACCCTGAGATCCAGAGTAGAGAAGGGCAGTCTGAACTCAAGGCTGCTTCCAGCTGCTCTGCTGGCGCATCTTATCAAAGCTTTCTAAACAAGACTCCCTAGTCTGTTTAGATTCCTGACATGGTCATGGGGAAAGTGTTGCAGGCCAGGTGAAACATACAGCCTTAGCTTAACTGGTCTCATCATGTTGGCTTTTCCTTTCTCCAGAGTGGAATAAGCTTAGGTTGCTCTGGAATCTGCTCACATGTGGTCTCCTCTCAGGGGGTTGTCTCAGTGCTGCAACTGTGTGCAGTCTTGTACTCTGATAACACAGATGTAAGAGTTTAGACTCATGAGCACTCAGGTCAAAAAACTATATAAATATAGCTCAAAGTGGACCTCTCTGCTTTACTTGGCTATATACTCCCCTTCTGTTCCTTATGTTGTTCAAAGATGTTTTGCAGGGATCTCTTGGTTACCTCCTAAATCAGTTCTGAAAAATCTTTTTTTTATTGTTTTCATCGTGTAATTTAGCTTACTGCTTTTGTACTGTTAATGAATCTTGGTAACACACTAAAGTTGGTGAGTATTAGTGAATCTTGGAAATTTGCTTATCAACATGTAAGTGTCACTCCAGTGCTGCTGTCAGATAAAGTTGTGAGGTAAGAACCTATTGAAATACACTAAAGGAAATATATACTACATAAAATAAGATGGGTTTCAGAAGAGCTGTAGAAGCATAAATGATACAAATATTTTTTGCATTTCTTCTTCATTTTTTATTCTCTTTTTTTAAAAGTTTTTATTTTAGACAAGTTTACCAAATTAATTTTGATCCAGCTAGTCTTCAGTAAGTACGGTTTCCAAACTGAATATTAAAACAGAAATTTCTTTCATTGTTTAGAGGAAATAACAGATGTGAGCGCTGATGCTCCGGAAGTTAGATTTGAATATTACAGTTCCTTTGTGTATAAAGAACTCAAATTTCTATAAAGTTAAGCATGTTTGTTTAAACATATTGAGTTTAAGATCTGAGTATTGATTAGGACTCTATGAGGACTATATATGTACTTCATTTATTGGGTTAAAAAGTGGTTTTACTTTAATTAAATGTTTTCTTACTTAAATGGCATAGATGCTACTGTTGTATATATGTATGAATAACGAAGCTGGTGAAGGGTCTGGAGGGTCAGTCATAGGAGGAACGTCTGAGAGAACTGGGGTTGTTGAGCCTGGAGAAAAGGAAGCTCAGGAAAGACCTTATCACTTACTATAACCACCTGAAAGGAGGTTGTAGCTGGGTGGGAGTGAATCTCTTCTCCCAACAACCAGCAGGAGTCCAAGAAGAAATGGCCTCAAGTTGCACCAGAGGAGGTTTAGATTGGATATTAGGAAAAATTTCTTCACGGAAAGGTCTGTGAAGCATTGGGACAGGCTGCATAGGGAAGTTGTGGAGATTCTGGAGGTATTTAACATACATGTAGATGTGGAATTTAGGGACATGGTTTAATGGTGAACAAGGCAGTGCTGGGTTAATGGTTGGCCTAAAAGATATTAAGATATATTTTCCAACCTAAATGATGCTATGATTCTAATCTTCGATTCTATAAATGAGCTGACCATGGCTATTAAAGAGATTTCATTTAGTTTTGTAATACTTTTAGTGCTTCTGTGTTACATTTAGCTTGAACTTATTCTTGCCACTCAAAGTCGCATTTCTTAATAGCAACAGGATATTGATTAATGACAGAGAAAAGTATTTAGTAATTTTTAGTGTTCAAGTTGGTAAGTGATGAAAATTTCTATGAGATTATGGATTTGTTAATACCTAATGGCTGTTATGATTTTTAAGATGTCCTTTTTGTGTGTTTCTGTAGCTTTACAGCCTGTTCTAGTAGCACATGAATCGGCGGCTCTCAAGATCAATGAATAGGCGGGACTCTATTATAGGAGCCATTCTATAAAAGGAAAATTGTATACTGTAATTTTCTGGGCTCTTATGTTACTCTGAAAGAGAGGGAATAAATGGATGGAAAGCTTATACTGCTTTTTATCGTTTCACTTCCGTAATTATCCAATTGGATGGAAAGCTGCTCATGCAGGCAAGTTCAGCATGTTTGGGCAACCTCTGTTATTATAGAAATGGTGCAGGTACGGAACCTAGCAGTTGAAAGCAGCAAGACTGTGTAATCCTGGAAACTGAGATGGTAATAGTTCTTAACATATGATTTTCCTAGAAGAAATAAGCAGAGAGGCACTGGAAATCTGTACACTTGTACACAGATTTGAATTGAGACAGCAGGTGGAGCTGAAGGAGTTGTGCTTTTGAACCACTGCAGAAAGAAATGGATATGAATGAATCAAAAGAAAAAGAAGTGCAGAGCTTTTGTTATGTTATTAGATAAAGGAAAAATTCCTGTAGGATACAGTCATCTTGCCTTCTCAAGAAAACCAATTTGTTTAAAATGAACATATGTCATATATGAGAAATTATGAGAAAAGAGTATTCATCTGTGTTTAAATATTGAGCTGAAGTGGAATCTCTTTTCCAAAAAAACATGCATCTGCTGAATTTTTGTATCATGATTTTTGCATGTTTTATGGAGAGGCCTCAACTTTTGGGGGTCAGATTTTTGTTTCTTAATTTTTAAGTTTTACTTTGATTTTAGAAGAAATGATCAATTAAGAGCTTGCAAACTAGATTTGCATTTTAATTTCTTTCGTTTTCTGTTCATTAAAAGGTGAGATAAATGTACAAGTAAAGACTTTCGTGTAGCATACAGGAGGAATAACCAATTCAGTTTTACACTCAATTTTATTATGAGTTTCACAGGAATCTGTAGCTGAGGTTATACATTATTTCAGGCTTTGCTTCTGGGAATGATGCCAGATAAATTGTTTATGCAGCATGGATCTTCATCCATGGCATGCAAATTCTATTGGCTTAGAAAAGTCCAGGTTTCTCTCCAGTGTAAAGAAACATGAGATAGCAGGTAACAAGAAAAAAGTAGAGGTAAACAGAAGCATTATACTCAAATACAGAAAATATGTGAGAAAAATTAAGCAATATTGAAGTGTTTTCTTGATTTTGCTCTAACTTTGAAGGTTATTATTTCAGTTTTATTTTTATTTATATAATTAAAACTATTCATAATCAGTAGACCTTAGCTGTACATATTTTTAAGGAGAAAAATGAAACTGGCTTTTTTTTTTTGGCGGGGAGATTTATTTATATTTTACATTTATCTGGGTCCATTATTTGAAAAGTTTGTTAAATCTTATGAGTGCAAAGAAGGTTGCGCAGTTATACAGTAACAAGTAAATATTTACAGCTCTTGATACGCAATGTAAGGATTTTTTCTTCTTAATATTTGGAATCATAATTTAATTCTGAAACAATTAAGCAAAACAGAACGCCTGAAGGAAATAAAAAGATGAGGTGTCTTGGATGTAGCAAGTTAAATAAAGCAGTACTAGACTAATAAAGATGGTAATGACGTTATTATAGATAAAGTCAGGGTCAGTGGACTGCGGCGTTCTAGACTCTGTCTGTGGTAGTAGGGGTCCTCCAGCTGTTAAAGGAAATCTCTGGCCATTGACCCCACCTATTTGCTGTTACTGCCTCTCTTTATGTCTCTATGACTCATATTTCTCCACTCATTTATGCCATAGGTTTTACCAATTTCCTTGGTTGTAGCTATAGGTCTTTTTTACTTCTCATGACAGACCAAGGAAGGGAAACCAACAAGGGTTTTTTTCTCATTCTTGCTGGGAAGTAGATGTGGAGGTTCTTTCTCATTCCTGTTAAACAGCAGAGGATGTCCCATCAACAAACTGAAAAAAAGGAAAACCTTCTCAGGATCCTCTGAGCTGGTGAGCTTTCAGATCCTCTGCCTTTTTCTTCCTGATCTCGGACAGGACTATGGTCCTTGAAAAGAGGGAAACTGAAGCATATGGCAGATCAGATGTTGGGATGATCTGATAAGCGTGCATTCAGCTTTTTGCCATGAACTAAAAGTAGCTTTTGAAATGTTATTTTTAGTGGGTTATTTCAAAGGACTTAACTGTTTCAAACGCTCTGCTTTTGTTTGTCTTGCTGTCTGCTAAACACAGCCTGCAGTATCTCCGTCTGAGATGCTTTATTTTCCAGATGAAGCTGGAAGTAAATTAATAACCTAAGTGATTGATCAGCTGATATTGCTCTGATCTAATGCCTTCAGCTGGATTAAACTGAACTAATAATTTGAATAAGTGGATTGTAACACTTGCGGAAAAGAAATTTTTGAAACACAACGTTCAAAGTACCTAAGTTGTCAGTGAAAAGGGTAGATTTGAAAAGTAATTTTGCATATCTTATAGTCTATATTTTCAAAGCTTTGCAAATTTGAAATTTTCAGTTTCTTTCTTCAGTTTTTCAAAATGTCTACTTTTAAAATAAGAACTTAATAAGAGAGTTGTAGATATTGTAGGCACATTTTTTTTTAACAGAGTTCACAGTGGCAAAAAGGAATAGTATAAAATCTGTTTTAGTCTGTTCATCTTTATATTATACCCTTTCTAAAACATTTTGCTAGTGCAGTATCTTAGAGTGTATCATCATTTCAGAACTGAGAATTGATTAGATTACATGCGAACATTGTATTAAGTAGTTTTAAAAACCACCATAATTTACATTATTTTCTCTTGCCTAATCTTGATCCAAAAGATAGAGGATTTTGGGCTTTTGAAGACTTCAAGAGAGCTTTCAATTCTGTTTCTCCTAAGTTATCTGAAAAAATCATATTTGAAGCTTTTAGGTAAGATTAACAAATTGATCCATATTCCTGGATAGCAGTCTTTTTGTTGTTTCAGTTAATTGAAATTATTTGATTCTATCATGCAGCTGAAGATAAAAGCTTCAGCACCATTACTGTTTCAGTGCCTTTACTAGTAAAGATTATACACAAATTAATGTGTAAATAAAGTAATAATTAATGTAAATTTTATAAATAGGATTTATAAAAATAATAACTAAATAATAAATATTAACATGTACAGAAGGTAATTTGTTGCCTGTACTATTTCTTAAGATGCTTAAAACTATTTGCTTTTACATTTTCCTCCTCTAATCAGGAAATCTGTGTTCAAGAGCTGTCTCAAAAAAATTTACTTAAATGGTAGTGCATATTGCAAGGTAGTAGTGGTGAGATTTCTTGCAAGGTGAGATTGGCTACAAGTGTGGATGCTGAGCTTTATTTAGGGAAACAGAGCTAAGACTTTTGTCCTAAATTGATCTGTACAATTGGATGAAGACTGTATGGAAAGAAAGCCATAAGAAATATTTTTGACACAGATGTTTGTCAGAAGCTTCATGTATTTGTGACACAGAATCTGTATTACAAAAGATTGCTGTAACAAATGAAGCAAATATATTTTCATATTTGTAGACATATTTTTTGTTCTTCCCTCTTTTTACCATAGAGATCAAAATTAAATTTTGGGACTGAACATAATTTTAAAATAATTCTTTTATATTAAGTAAAATAATGTACAATACTTAGAAGATCTTTAGAGTTTTTAAATGTGATGACTGATCAAATGTGAGTTCTAAAATTATGTGTGTATTAGCAATTAATACAGCACAAAGGCATCAGGTCTGTAGAGCAAGAAGTTTATGATTGGGACTCAGTATCTGTATTGAGAGGGTTACTTGGCCTAATTTGGTCTGGTGAGCAGACTGAATGATCCCTAGAAGTTGGAGTCCTTTGGGTGCATGCTGGGAGCTTATCCTTCAGTTTAATTTCATCTGGAAGAAATGCGGTTTGTATACTGTGAGCACTATCGTGTTCCCCGTAGTACAGTTAGTGATGAAGACTGGGAAATTCAACTCACAAAAGCATTCCAAGTCTAAAGTAAAATGTAGGTAAATATTGAGACAGAGGGAAAAAATCTTAATTCTTATATTTCAGAGGTCTGTGATATTGTTAAATGAAAAGGGTTTCTTATGTTTATTTATAAAATTTTCTCTTTGGTGGAAATGCTGTCTTCAAACCTTGTCAGCTACTGGTTCCTTTGATTTGGAATGCATTATTGCATGCATTATTTTCTTATACTTTAAATTAAGTAAAATGTTGCAGAATAAGCAAAGTCTGTGCTAGTGTCACAAAGGCAGGAACGGAAGGGAAGTAGGAAAAGAGTTAAAGGCACATTCATAATACTTAGCTTCTCTACTTACCATACAGAGTAGGGAATTTTCTGCTATGGAGTGTAATTCTCAACATATTCTGAGACCTAAAATTGAAAACAAGTATTCAAGCTATGCAGAACACAAGGAAGGAATAATACCAGTAACTGATTTGCATGAAGAATGAAGGGCCCCACCAGAGTCATTTAGCTTTCCAAGAAAGTAGACTTGATTTGTAGGTATGCAAAATGCTCATAATAAGGGCATCCATACATGTTGAACTAATTTTAACAAGCTTGAGGCTTGAAAATGGAATTCTTTTATTTATCATTCATGTATATGCATTATTAATATAAAAATAATCTTTAAATGTTCAATATAATATAGCAAGAACATAAAGAATAATGGATTTTTCTGGATTATTCTTTTAACCTACCTGTAAGCAGTTGTTATGTTCAAAATCTTTATATGGCTACAAAGGAGACCCACCTGATACTTAAAGCCAATATTTATATTTACTATATACTAAAATCTCAGCAATCTAATAAAATAATTATTTTTAGTACAGATTTAATAATTGAAAAAAAAAATAAATACTATGCACCAAAATGTCTCAATGCAGTTACTTATGTTATGCACCTCTTACTATCTAGCCTTTTCTCAGTCTTCCACTGTCCCTCTCAGTCCTGAAGCTGACAGGTTCGGGGCAGGCATGGTAGAGTGAAGTACCATTATCCTGACTTCTTCACCAGAAGGAGTATAATATTCATGCTTTCTTCTCTCTCTAGCATCTACTTTGGGTCATTTAAATGTTTGCCCACCCTGTTTGCGCCTTCTTCTTTCTTCTTAGGTCTGCAAGCCCACATTGCATCCTAATTTGCTACATATGGCACATATTATATATTTCAGATATTTGTTCTTTGCTCTGTCACCCATAAAAATACTTTTGTCCAGCTTCTGTGTCTGCATGTCTTTAACTGACTGTAAGTGAGTTTTTAGCCTTGATCCTCCAGTGTTACCCTGTATTTTAACATCCCATGCCTTTACTACTCCATATGCCATGTCTTTACATCTGCTGTCATGCTGGGCCTATATTTCTCTCCATAAATATATCATTTTACATAGAAGAAATTCTTGTTACTACTGTCTGTGTAAAGCTGTGTTAATCCTGTATAAAGTTAAGGACAACAAATTAGCCATAGCCACCTCGTCCTTGAAAGAACTGTTGTAACAGATAAAGCAAGGAGAATCTCCAGGGCAGGTCAAACAAGTTCAGACAAAGCCTGATAAGCCTCAGTCCTTGCAAGCTCACTACAGAGTTTGTGGCCTGTTACTAGTAGCGGCTGTACTGAATTTACTGAAGTCTCTTGAGGACCTTATCTAATCTCATCTCATACTGATAAAATAATATTTAATGTAGATGTTCTTTCTCCTCAGGGGTTGTTTTCTTACAAATGTCAGTAATAGACTGCACACAACTGTTGCTGAAGTTTGGAGAATGTGGACAGGTTTTCATTTTATATTTGATTGTATTAACTGACTGTAAATCTTGCCTGAACAGTAGAGTAACACTTATTGTTTCTGATCTAATATTGCAGTCATATTTAACAAAATGATCAAGGGTTTATTATGCACCTGGTGTGCACCTGATTAGAATGCCATTGTACCATAAAAGCTCAATGTTCTTGGCACAGGAGTTGCAGAAGGTGCCCGATAAGGTAAATGGTGTGATGATACGTTCTTTCATGGTGGGGTTCTCTGTAATGGGTCAGAAAAAACAGACGAATTCCTTTATACTAGTGCTGCTGATCTTCATGTAGCTACATGTATATGAAGTGTGTCAAGTCCTTTGCAACAATAATTTGGGATAAATGGCCATCTGTAAGTGAACATGTTGTCTTTTAAAGTGGGATTCAAATTCTTAAAAAACTACTTTAAGTATTGTTTACCTTTTTTGTTATGAATATGAATGTAATATTTGAATTATACAATATTATTAATTACAGATGCTGAAAAAATATTTGTCCTAGCTGTAACATTTGCTCAGAAAAATAGTTTATTTGTATGCTAAAGCCTCAGAGCATAATGGGAATAGTGACAGAAGTAAGCTGAAAACCAACCACATGTGAATGTGGATGAACTGACAAATGATGAAAAATGTCTTACAAAACAAAAGTGGACGGAAGAGTCTCATACAGTTTTTAAAGCTAGCAAGCATAACTCAGATCTTAAGGAAGAAAAGAAGGCATTCATGTTCTGCTTTTTATGCTACTGTGCCTTTAGATTGATAGTATCACACAGTAGAGGTATATTAGTACTTTTGTATGTATTGGTACTTTCCATACAAAAAATGACCTAATTGTCTCATATTTCCTTCATGTAATTATCTAGTAATGAGAAAATAGCCTGTTTTTCAGAGCCACCCCATGGAAGAAATCTTAAGCCCTTTTATGCAAGTTTGATTTATAGACATGTACTGCAGAGCACAGTGAATATGAGACATTCATCTTCCTATGTCTAGTTGCTATGGAAACATAGTACACAGTACAATGTCATTCCAGCTCTGGTGATGCCTGCAGTAGTTTATCCCTTTGTTGTTCTTGTTTCTTAAGCAACTGTCTTGCAGCCTTTCATATTATCACATTTCATCACCTATACAAGTCTTTTTCCTTATCTCTTGAGAACCATATCTAATAGAAAAGATCCAATTTTTTGTCTACCTGTGCACGTCAGTGTATTTTTTTTTTTTTTTTCAGTCATGGGTTAAAAGCTTGTCCCATGCCCACAAATAATATACCGTTGCCCTAACACTGGTAAAAGAAGATGCAAACCAGACTGTACATCAGAATATAAAGGACCTGTCTCAGCATCTTTATTTACCATTTCCTGTCAGGGACTAGAGTTAAGAATGATTTTCTCTAACCAGTATCCCACCTAAGGAAGACGGAAAGGAAAATTAATCAGACTCTCCTACCTGTCCTTAGCTGGTATTTGTGAAGTGGACAGAAATCCAACTGTTGTCTTAAAATACCCACTCTGGTTCACCCTCGTGAAGGAGGAATTGGGGAAGTAAAAGGAGATCCTTGTAGTTTGTCTAAAAAAATAGTAAGGTGTTATGGGGAACAAGAGTCAAATTGAATGTTTTTTATATTGAAAGGCTGTACCCTAACACAAGTTCTTTTTCAAGGCAGTACCTGTTTCATAATTCATTGCACAGGGAACCAACACATTAATTAAGGGTAAATGTGTCCCAGGTTCTGTGTAAGTGGAGTGCTACTTTGCAAGAAAACATTATGAGTTAACACCTAAAGATAGATATATCTTTTGGGTAGTAGCAGTACTAATGAGTTTTGTTTTGCTTTTCCTATCTCTAACTCTGTTGCCAATTGTATCATCCAATTACTTAACAACATACTTTGCTATTTGTGGTGGGTTGACCCCAGCCAGTGACTCACTGACTGCCCCCACAATGGGGCGGGGGAGAGAATCAGAAGAGCGAGAGCAAGAAAACTCGTGGGTTGTGATGAAGACACTTTAATGAGTGAAGCAAAGTTGCTCATGCAGGCAAAGCTGAATACAGAATTTATTTGCTACTTCTCATCAGCAGGCAGATGTTTAGCTGCTTCCTGGAAAGCAGCACAGCTAATTGTTACTTGGGAAGATAAACTCCTTAACCACAAACTTCCCTTCCTTTCTTGTCCATTCCCCAAACTTTAATTGCTAAGCATGATGTCAAAGAAGCATAGAATGGTTTAGGATGGAAGGGACCATTAAGGATCGTCTAGTCCAACCACCTGCCTCGGGCAGGGACACCTTCAACTAGACCAGGTTGATCAGAGCCTTGAGCTTTCCAGGTGTGGGGCATGCACAACTTCTCTGAGCAACCTGTTCCAGTGTCTCACAGCCCTCGCTGTAAAAATTCTTCCTTGCAGCAGATCTAAATCTACCCTTCTTTTATTTTAGAACTATCGTTCCTATCCTGTCACTATAGGCCTTGGTGAAAATGTCTCTCTGTCTTTCTTGTAAGCCCCCTTTATATGTTGCTAGGCTGCAAAATGATCTGCCTGGAGCCTTCTCTGGGCTGAATGGCCCCAACTCTCTCAGCATTTTTTTTATCGCAACAATAGTGATGCTATAAGTCACTTTATAGCCTGAGCAATGAATTTCATATGGTAGGGAACATCCCTTTGGTCCATTTGAGTAAGCTCTCCCAGCCGTGTCTCTACCCACCTCCAGCCTATTCACTAGGGGAACAGAGTGGGAAAAATGGAAACCTGGAGGATGTGCAAGCAACTGCTCAGCAGTAGCCAAAACGCTTGTATGTTATCAATATTGCTCTAGTCACAGATCCAAAAGACAGAACCGCTTATATTACTGTGAAGAAAATTCAGTCCATCTCAGCCAGGCCTGTACATTACTGCAAATTCAAATTATTCATTAGTTCTAACATTTTTCTAGTAAAAAACATCACCAGCTAAATCCTGCAGGAACTAGGCATACTGTTCTATGGAGCAGCAAGCCATCATACATCTATGTCACATCCAGTGAAAGCATGGATCTTTTACTATAGATAAATCTGACACCAAATCATCCTAACAAAAATTTTAAATAGAATTTTTAGTGGATATAACCCAAGTCTATCTGTTATCCCCATCCTACAAAAAATGCATTAAAAAATATGAACTTTTCTGCGTATCACTTTTTCTGAAGAAAATTTTGTGTAAGCACAGGTATGTGTTTTTTCAGGTTTGAAAGCAAAACCTAGCATGCAAGTGTTATACAATGTGCCCCACATTTATTCCTTCTGAATAGTTCAACATACATTTTTCTAATTTGGGCAAAATTACTACATGAAATAAATATTTCAATATTTTAAGTTATTAATTTAAATTAAGTTCATAATTAAATTGAAAACTTGTGCTTTTTCTATTTCTCAAGGTATATCCAAACAAATATTTAAAATTATGTTAGCAAGTTTAAATAAGTCACTGGTTCCTACCTTTTAGTTATCACTCCTGCCTTTCACACTGATCTTCTTTCATTGGTCCTTGGGGTTCGGAGTAAATTGTTTTAACAGATACTATGCTTATTTAGCATGAATCCTTTTTATTTTGTATTGCTGCAAGTAGGGATATGCATGTGGTCAGTTGCCATAATGCATTCATGGTACTGCAACTTATTAAAATGTGTTAATGCCATGGTACGTGCTTAGCTGGTCATATCCTCAGGACTCTTCTTTCAAGCTATTTTCTTTCAGATGCGATAAAACTGTGACATGTACTAAAACTACTAGAATGTGGCAGCTATAAAATAGACAGTGAAGATTAATTTTTTTTTATTATGATTAACATCTGTGGTAATAGCAGTACACCTGCCAACATGCCTCAACTGTGAATCAGTTCTTTTAGCAATAGCTTATATTTATTCAGTTTGGTGATGTCTTTACAGGGACTACCCACACAGATGCTGATGATTTTTTAATTGCATTGGATGATAGAAACTGGAAAAAAGACTGACCCAACCAAACTCATTTCAAATAAACTATTAAACAGCCATTAGATGACAACAATTCATGTTCATTTTCATCCAAAGCTGAACCTTTACCCTGAAGAAAAAAATTATTACTGAAGCTCTTTCAGAGCATACGTTTTATTAAAAGCAGATTTTTCTCCAGAATTAAGAACAAAATATTTATTTTCAAGATAAACTGCATCTTCTACTTGAAGTGCAATATGTGATATATGCTGATAGACTGAAAACCTGATCTGTTTAGCTTTGTTTTACTTTAATCAATAGAATAGAAAATAATATTTCAGTTGAAAGGGACCTACAATGTTCTTCTAGTCCAACTGCGGCCTGACCAGTTCGCGGCTGACCAAAATTGTTGTTAAGAGCTTTGGCCAAATGTTTCTTAAACACTGACATGCATAAGGCATTGATCACCTCTCTAGGAAGCCCATTGCAGGGTTGGACCACCCTCTTGGTAAAGAATGCCCAGTCTGAATGTCTCCTGATGCAGCTCTGAACCATTCAAATGTACTGTCACTGGATCACAAGGAGAAGAGGTCAGCACCTCCCTCTCCCTTTCCCCTCCTCAGAGAGCAATGAGGTCATCCCTCAGCCTCCTTTTCTCCAAACCAGACAAGCCCAAAGTTGTTAGCTACTCTTTACAGGAAATTCCTTACAGCTTTTTTGTCCTCCTCTGGACACATTCAAGGACCTTCACATTGTACTAAATTGTGAGGCCCAGAACTGCACACAGGACTCAAGGTGAGGCCGCCCCACAGCTGGATACAGTGGGATAGCCATCTCTGCTGACCAGCTGTTTGCGCTGGGTTTGATGCAGCCCAGGATGGAGTTCGCTCTCCTGGCTGCCTGGGCACACGGCTGACTCACACTGATGTGCTGCCAGGCTGCACCCCCAGATCCTTCTCTGCAGCACTGATCTCCAGTCACTCCTCTCCTTGTCTGTACTAGTGCCTGGCCCTACTCTGTCCTACTGCAGAATTTGGCATTTTGACATTTTAAATTTCCTCCCATTAGTCAAGCCCCAATCTGTCTAGATCCCTTTGCAATGTCTTCTGTTTCTCAAGAGAGTCAACAGCACCTCCCAGTTTAGTATCATCAGTAACCCTGCTAATGGTGCATTCAACTCCTGCATCCAGATCATTGATGAATATTTTGAACAGACCTGGCCCTAGAATTGAACCTGAGGCACACCACCGGTGACCAGGCACCAGCCAGATGCAGCTCTATCCACTACAACCTTTGAGCTTAGCCCTGCAGCCATTTCTTCACCCAGTACACCATGAAACTGCTCATCCCACAATTGGACAACTTGTCTGGAAGGAAGCTGTGAGGGACAGTATAAAAGGCCTTGTTAAAATCCAGAAAAACTACATCTACTGCCTCCCCTTCATCCACTAGGTGGGTGACCGTATCATAGAGAGGTATCAAATTGTTTAAACAAGACTTTTGCCTTGTGAACTTGCACTGACTGTGCCTGATGATTGCGGTATTCTTTAAATACCTTTCAGTATCACCGAGTAGGATGATCTCAATAATTTTTCCAAAAACTGATGTTAGACTAACTGTAGTTTCCTGAGTCTTTCCTCACATTATTTTTATAGATGGGAATAACATTGGCTAGCATTCAGTCAGCAGGGACCTCCTCAGACTCCCAAGACCGCTGGCAGATGACAGAGTGGGATCCTGCCGTAACATCTGCCAGTTCCTTTAGAACGCTGGGATGAATCTCTTGAGGCCCCATGTACCTGTGAACATTCAGCCAACACAGCTGATCCCTTACAATTTTAGTGTCCACGCATGGAAAGTCACTGTTCCCACGCTCATGGTTGTCCGACTCAAGGGCTTAAGCAGCCCAAGGTCTACCAGTGTTATTAAAGACTGAGGCAAAAACTCACACAGAATACAGTAGAATAATATAGTATAAATAGTATGAATAATATAAATAGCAATAACTCCTTTGCAGTAGCAAAGAAGTGTTTGCAAAGTCTAGGGTCCATTTATAGTACGAAAAAACATGACAAAAATAAAAATGAGCCAGTCTATGGCATAATGAAAGGACAGTCATGTCAAATAGTTAACTAGTTTTCTTTGGATTTAGATTTTTTTCTCCTCTCTTGCAGTCTCTGCTACATTTTGAGAAAATGAATCAGCATCAGAAATGCAACACAATTAGAAAGAGATTATTGTACTACTACATCCTGAAAAAACTTAAACTAACAAGTAGTGTAAAAAATACTGATGGCAGCACTTGTTTTTAACAACACAAACTAAGTTATTATTTAATTTCATAAATTTAAGAGGCAACGTGTACTCTTCATAACACAGTTGCATGGCATCCCTTCATCTTTAGTATTTTGTTTAAATTAAGGATAAGATGTTATTAATAGCATTTAAATGATATATGTGCTCTTAGCAATCTTCATATTCCTGAACTGAACAAAGTTTATTAAAACATTCCTGTTTCAACTTTACAAGAATTTCTGTGGGATTTTTAACTGTCTTCTTATGAGGCTTATAGAATAATGGGTGTCCACTTACTGATACCTGTGGAGCTTACAGGCTCTTTCAGTGAGAGCTGAGATCAAAGAAGTAATTTGACTTCTGCAAGTTTTATAAAAATAGGTGAACAAAGAAGAAGAGAGAGATGCTGCAAGTGCCCCAATGGAGGAAAGGGATGTTATATGAGTTAATGAATCTTAGCAGGTACCACAGAGTCTGCATGGAAGTGAGACCTCATGAAGACCCAACTGTGGAGAAGCTTCAAAGATTTCATCAGACTCTATAGTTAGTCAGTCATAGCATACCAATATACAAGAAATCAGGAATTGTTACTTCAACTATTACCAGAATTGTTTGATATGATCTATAACTTTATATTCTTTTCTTGTAATATTTCCCTCAGAAGTCTGGAAAGCATAATGCCATAAATCCTGAAAGTTTAAGACAATATCTGAATTTTTGAAATGTATCCACTGATTTTTTCCTCCAAATCTCTTATACTTTGTGCTAATTCTCTTAAAATAAACTTATTGTCGTGAGAAGATACCCTTTTAATCATGGATTCCTCGAAAAAGTAAGATTACATTTACACTTGAGCACATACTGCATCTTGCATTTTGGTGCATTGGTGATACTACAGAAGAGGAGTCTTCAATACATGACGGTGCACTGTGACAAGAGGCAACGTGTACACATTGTGTTGGGGAAAATTCTGGCTGAATGTGAGAAAAAAAATCTTCCTTGTTGAGAATAGCCCCACTCTAGATTTCCTTCTCTTAGATGGGACCAGAAATTGGGTCAGGTTTCTTCTACACTGCAGTCATTGTAGGAAAGGTAGTTGATTCACACTAAATTCTCTATTCCTTTGTGAAAAAGATCTTTCATGGCAATTTCTCACCGTATTGGTCTTTGGTTTCTAATCTCTTAAAATTTTTTGATTCTTCATCCCATTCCACCCCCTCTCTATGAATCCACAGCTATTTTTTACGATATTTATTTCTTTGTCCATTTTGGCTATTAACTAGGAATAGGAGAAAAACTTGTTAGAGGGTAAAGTGCTCCGTAATTATTCTTTATTTGGAACATCTGATGATGCCCACTGTGATAGGTGGGTAATGGGGGAGGAAATTACTTATCAGATATCCTGTTGTTATTGCTATGTTGCTGTTGAAAAACATTTTTTTTCCCTAGTTCCTTAAAATTCCATTTCAATCAGGAAGTGTCCCTGTTCAGATTCTGTATCCTAGAATTGAACAACAGCTGAAATTGTATTCTCTGCATAGACCCTTCTAAATCTATTCTTTTTATTTTTTTATTTTCAGACCCTGCCAATGCTGTTGAAGGTTTAAGTTTCCAATTCTATCATCACATGATATGGCATGAGAATAACTTGATGTGGCCTCATTACTTGTATTTGGACCCAGATAGATATTAACAAAACAAAATGAGCCTTTTGTAAAAATCTGATGTACCGCCAATGCTCCAGGTCCTCTGTCAGGACTACTAGGCATGACATAATCTTTCTATTTTGATATGGGATATGCCTTATATATGCTGTATGAGCGTGGCAAGTGTGCTCCTGCAATATATACCTGTGTTTAACAAACTATGAATGTTGACAAATTCATTCAACAATTTGGATCTGTTTTTTTTCTCTTTCAGGATGTTTTCCTGTAAGATAATAATGAAATACCAATAGGCTTAGAGCTTTAAGGCATATTGCTGATACCCAGACTGTTGGTTAGCGTAGAAGAGATTACTCTCTTCTTTTCCTCCTCCAGTTCCAACTGGCTGCTAACAATCTAGAAATCACCAAGACTTCATTGCTAAATAGGGTTGTGGGTTTTATCCATTGTGGAGTCTCTTATATCAATTGAAGTGTTTTCTTTACAGAATTTTGATTATACGAATTATAGAATAATTGTTTTGGGAATTTAAACAAATTTCAAGAAAACCAAAGTTTTACTTGTCATGTTTCAATCAATTACTTGATTGACTGCCTATTGAAAGCCTGTTGTCAGAATTATGTAAGTAGAAGGCATTAGAATACATGTGCACTGTTCAAGCAGTGGAGAACAGTCCTGGGGTTGCTTAGACACATACAGAGGTCATATTTGTTACACTCAAAAATGCATATGGAGACAAATTCAGATCTTACTATCAAGACAACTCAACATTTCATACTGCCAAATGGCCTGCAGAAACAGGTAAAGAAATTATTTCAAGTTCTTCATGATTCAAAATCTTATTCTCCAAGCTATTTATGAGTCTTGCTGAAAGCAAGCCAATTCCCATACTTAGAATGCAGTTTTGCTGTTGAGAAAGCGATCAATGATCTCTGTAATTTAACTAGTAAGTACATTTACCAAAGCAAAATAATGATTTTTTGTAACTACCTTTTATTAAGGATTTTTATTTTTTATTTTTATTATTTTCTTAGTCAGTCTGTCTACTGTGTTTTATGTGTGTGTCTTTGTCCCCTGATTATAAATTCCTAGTATTGTTAATCTCTTTTGGAATCAAATAATTCTAGGAAATGAGCAAATTAACAGCCCTTGTTTTCTTGACAGATAGCTTTGATTTGTCTTGTCTACTGCAACTAGCTGTGTGTCTTGCTTAATCTAATAAATACTAAGCTGTTTGTCTTACCCATCTACATCACAAACTTGGCAGCAAATCTCTTCTTCCTTCTATTGGTTTTTATCTGCTGGGTTTTTCTCCCCTGAGTAACATTAATATGGTATATGCATTACAATGCCAAATGCAATTTTAATTCCTTACCTAAGTTAGGGAGTGTAAATACATAGTGGCATTGTCTTCTGCTTATGCGTAAATATACATAATACACTATGACTAGAATTTTTGAGCGTGTTATTCACATTTAGGGACCTAATGGATTTTTTATATTAATTTTATAGTGAAAAATAATAATTCTGAAAAAAAGTAGCATTTTAGTGTAATTTTAAAGGGCATGATATGTTCTATTTGAAAGAAAGAGAGCATCTACTCCTTGTTCTTTTCTTCCTGGCTTCTTATGTTGTAAGGTTATTACATTCTTCAGACAAACATTTTCATGCTGACAAACTGTGCTTCATAAACACTTCAAATGGAATCATGTCTGGAATCATCTAGTAAAGTGGTCAGTAAGGAGTCAAAGATACATTTCAATAACAAGACTGTAATTAACTAATTTCTTCTCTGGCCCTCACCTTAGTGTTTTTTTTTCCAAAGATTTATCTTAGTAAGTGTGTGCTGTGCTTGTTTTCATGTATGTACGTAGCATAGCCATACTGTTTTACAGACTCATTCTTCTGTTTCTCATGCATTTAAAATCCTCATTGTTTGGGACTGAAGGATTTTCACCATCAGCCCTTTCTCGTAGTGAATTTCCTTTTGCTCTTACTCATGTCCATCATTTAGAAGAGAGTAAACGATAGTCATACCTCACATACATGCCTATAGATAGCTCATACCTGATAGCTCAGGTATGAATTTTAGTGACTGTAGCTTCTGAAGTCAAGTGACTAATATTATCAGTGCTCAAAGGTCAGTGATTTCCCCTGAGCAGTGTCCGTATTTAGACTTTAATGAGTTTGGGGAATGCTATTCTTACATGTTAACTGTTCTTCATAGTAAGGCTTGTGATAGCGGACATTTTTGTATTTTGTCTTGCTTTCACTTTTAGGAGTGGAATACCTACATAGAAGCTGAAAATAACTTCTTCCTATTCTTTTGTTAATTTAGTTTTTGGTAACAACAAATGCTAGTTTGAGTCCAGAACTCAATAATTAATGTCAAGGAATGTGGTGATAATGCCGTAAAACTTTATCAAAAGGTTTTTAGGAAATTTAATTAGGATTTTTTCACTGGCATGAATTGAAATGATGTTATCTTGCTGAACTGAATGCATAATGAAGACTACAGAGGCACGTATGTACATTTATTGCTCATTTAGTGCATATGTTATTTCATTTTAAAATCTTCATGAACTTTTGATGTAATAAGATACCATATACAGCCTCCTAGTCTCATGTGATCTCCTTCATAGTCTTGTGACTTGATAACTGTCATGATTTAATCCCAGCTGGAAACTAAGTACTCCACAGCTGCTTGGTCACTCCACCCACAGTGGGGAGGTGAATCAGGATGAGATAAGAACAGTTTGATTATTGAAACAAAGTAAAATAATTATGATAATAATGACAAGGAGAAAGAGAGTGATAACACCAGAGGGGGACAAGTGATGCTGAATACCATTGCTCACCACCAACTGAGTGACGCCAAGCCTGTTCCCCAGCAACGATTGGCCCCTCCCAGCCAATTCCCCCAGTTTAATTACTGGGCATGATGTTCTCTGGTATGGAATATCCCTTTGGCCAGTTCAGGTCCCTGTCCTGGCCATGCTCTCTCCCCACTTCTTGTGCACCTGCTCACTGTCAGAGCACAGGAAACGGAAAAGTCTTTGACTTAGGGCAGGCACTGCACAGCAACAACTAAAACATCAGTGTGTTAGCAACATGATTCTCATACTGAATCCAAAACACAGCACTGTATCAGCCACTAGGAAAAAAATTATCTGTGACAAAACCAGGACAGTAGTATAAGGCCTTTTAGATGTTACAGAAAATATCTACGACTGAAGCTTTAATAGGGAATCATGAAACATTCTTGATAGTTTTTAGGTTCGTTTAGATTAAGTGAGTTTAAACTTCTGAAAACTCAGGAAAATCCAGCGTGATGGCAGATGTCCAGCCACATCCAGCTGTGATTTACCTTTGGTGACCGGAGGGATATGGGACCTTTGACTTGGCTGGCTTGTTTGCTGAGGCTGGTGCTGCCAAACTGTGTTGACATATGAATGGTATCATGTATTAGAGAAAATCTTAGGAGAAATTGCTGTATCAATGAAATTTCTGATTTCTACTCCCTTCCTCCTCAGCCCTTTTAAGGTTTTAATGCTTCTTAGTCCCAGGTAGACATGTATAAAGTGGAACAAGATTTTTTGAATAAATAGAAAAACTTGGTTGAGATGAAGTTCCATGCCAAAGAATAAAGCTTTCTTCTTTGTGTCAAAAGAGTGATTCAAGACTGACATATCATATAACTGCAATTTATTAAAGATCTTGTGCATTGCCTGCGGATGGTGCCATTTGGCATACTTTCACACAGGGGTACAGAATACTTTTGTCAGTGCTTGAATATAGTATTGATTTAAGAGGTCAATCTTTATTGTATAATTCAGTGCCAAGTTAAAGGCAAAGTTAAAAGCCCTGTGAAGGGACTTTGTATGTGCAGACATGTAGAAGAAAGAATTAAGAGCAGGTAGCTGGAGCGAATTACAACATGCTGCCTACTCTGGAGTAGGGAGACACCTTGGCTTTTCATTCTATATGGTGATTTTTGATCAATACTAACTCTATTCTTTCTTTTACTGTATACAGTTCTGGTTTTCTAGAGAAGTAATTATAATGCGTTCACACTTTCTGCCTATCCTGCCTTAATTATTTTTAACACATTGTCCAGTTTCAACCAAACTAGAGACAAATAGAAGCTAAACCTTCCTAAGTTTCTATAATTCAGCAGCATGCATTGTTTTCCAGCTGAGGCAGAAGTTCAGTCTGAGAAATAGAAGCAAATTATCTGTTAAGCCTGTATTTACTCACTTCTTGCATATATATAATTTTTAAACATACATAAAGCTTCAGTCAATTATGGCATGTAGTGTCTCTTACTCAGCCAAACAACAAGGAAAAAGAAAAGGGTGAGAGAAGCATGAAGAGAACCAGAAATACACTAAAGTGAGAAGTTGCTGAGGAATCAGGTTCTGTGGTAGGTAGATGAAGCAAATCCGTGGAAGGCTAGATTCATTATTTCTCTACTCATTAAACAACTTGTTTCTGCTCCTCTAAGTAATTTTTTTTCTGTAGGAGGAAATTGGATTGATGCTGACAGCATCTGTTATTGGCAAGGCTAATTCCTTAGGACCTTATTAACCCCTTTCTACCCTGACTGGCTTTTTGAAGAGAATTTATTAAAATATTCCATGACTCTGAAAGAATGTCAGAGAACAAAAATGAATAGAGTTACGGGAGACTGAAGGATGGCAGGTATTGAATTTCTTTCATATTCTGTAATAGTTTATGGCTAAGTTTTTTCAGTTTTTAGTGTTAATATGAATGCTTGAAAGTAGACACCTGTGATGTCTCTATAGGAAGTCTTAACAGGCTTCTAGAGAAAGCTTACTGAAGATAACCTCTTTGCTATTCTATGTATCTTACAAGAAACGTATGGTACCAAAGTCTTCTGTTTCCTAAAGGATGAAGTAATTGGTTCATCCAAAACATTCTGCGTTTTAAGTCCTACATTTGCTCCTTTGTCTTAACTACATCTGATTTATTCTACTTTCTTCCTCCAAGACCCTGTCATATTTATGAAACAAAGTCCACCTTGGGTACTAGCTCATGGTGTCTTCTACCCTTCCTGCAGATCTATTTTTGAAGGTTTTTCTCTTTTTTGTATCCTTGGCTTTGCACCTGTGTCCAAGTTAACAGACGCATTTCTTCATACAGAATATTTTGTACATTATTGTTCTTTTTAAATTAAATAGAGATAAAAATCAAGGAAATATCATCAACACTCAGTATTAAAACTATATTGGCTGTTTAGGAATTATTTTTAAAATTCTATGGATATTCTTAGGCAAGTTACTCTGAACAAGGTGTGAAAAAGTGTGGAAATAACAACAGGATGGAATGGGATAAAATATTGGAAAAGAATGGCACAAATAGGAAGTAGAATGTGTTCGAAGATAAATGAATGTATATCCTAATGTTATGCATGTTGCTTAGCAACAGGCAATAAAAGTGTGGATGAACAAGTGACTACAAAAGGTAATTAAAGGAAAAACGCATGTGCATGACATGGTATGGATAATAACCAGAAATACAAAAAGATAAGAAAAGCAAAGATGGAGGAAAAAAACACATTTAAAGAATGTTGAGAGAAATATTGAAACTTTTTTTATTCTTTGTAGACAGAATTTTTTATTCTTTGTAGATAGGCATTTTTTCCCTGTAACATTAGCTGAAAAAAAATAGGCAGCAACTTCCTTTGTAATAATGCCTCACTATAATATAGCTTACTCTAAGGAAAAATAAATTTGAAAATGTGAATTGACTACAAAAAAAATGTAAAACACTCCCACAAAATAATAAATGGAAAATACAATAAAAGTTTATTTGGCAACATAGAATTATCACAGAGTTTTAATTACTTCAGTTACTTAGAAAATGAGCATTTGAAATAATACTATTTTTTTTACAAAGAATCCAATTTGCCTGTCTCTGAATCACTTCTCCAAAGAATGTGTCCATGTTTTTTCTTCTAAAGCCTTATTTTCTAATGCCTAGACAAAATATCTTGTAGTACAGTTGTTCACTTAACTGTCTTCAAATAGGATTAAGAATTTTTTATAAAAAATCTATCGAATATTAGACTTTTTTCTTCTCTTTAAACATTAGTAGAAGATAGAGTATTTTTTAATCAAAGGTGGAATAAGATGTAGTTCTGGAGAGCATGATCAGTGGAAACTTCATAAAAAATATCTGATTAGTTTATAGTACTTCTCATCAGCACATCACAAATGTCTTTGTATAAGAGAGAGTGTCATTCTTCCATTTCATAGAAGTAAAATGTGGTGATCTCATGGTAAAATATCTGTCATCTTTTAAGTGTTCTTTAGATGAAGAAAGCATTTTCTTTTACTTTGTTTTTTTTCTTCACTCTTGTTTGCAGTTTTTGGAAGGTATAGGAATGTTATGCTCTGAATGTTGAAACAAAGTTTTTCCATATTTAAGGATCATAAAAGGTCTTTACGTTGGGAGCTAGCTTTTAGCTTTTCTGGATATACTAAGAGAATGGGCAGATGTCAGCACTGACATAGATGAGACAGTAAATGATATTTTCTATGGAAAACTTGGTGCAGTTGGAAAAACTGACGGTTTTCAGACGTAACAGCTTTCACTGAGGTCAGAAAGCCAAGCCTTTCTTTATCAGTCTTGTGTATAAATTCAGTCTTTATCCAAATTTGTGCCAGAATTCATCAATTGTAAATGGATATTTAATTGCTTAGGCTGAGGTACCAAACCTTAGCCATATCACATTCGTGTTGTTGCCTAGAGAAAATAGCAAGCAGGAAACTGTTCTACCATAATGACTGTCTAGTTTGGATTTGGCTTTAGATCTTGACTTTTCAATCTTTCTTTAAATCTTGTACAAATATATATTCCAATGGTAGGCCTGTATGTAGATAAATCAGTGATGCACTCTTGACTGAGATCCATTGATTTTAACAGCTGCATTGGTACTTCAGCGTATGCACAAGAATCAATTGGTTAACAAATACTTCTCTGAACTGGGCATTAAGAAACACAGGCAAAATTGCATTTTCACAGGTGCACAATAAAATATCCAAACCTTTGGCTTAGGTTTAAGGTAAAAATTCTGTAAAATATTAGTTCTATAGAGTTGGTAAGAGGAGTTTAGACTTAAAGCACTTCCAAATCCTCACAATCTCTTTCATTTTACTTCCTTGGTAATATTTTTCTTTTTAATAGTAAAAATCTTTCCAAAACTAACAAACGACCCATTGTAGAAATAGAAGTTCTAACCTGAGAGGCAAGAGATTCCTTAAAAATATGTTTGTTAAAGCAGACATAGCCATGTGCTTTGCTTGGAGGGAATAATCAGTCTTGTAGTAATCACAGCTAATAAAAGTCTGGACCAAAGACGGAATAAGTAGAACTGTGATACTTTAGGGTCCGTTCCTGGATCCATGTGATGGCTAATTTTTCTGCTGTTGAATAGGAGAGTAGCCATTGAAGTGTTGGGTTTTGAATGGGAACACAATTTTATATTACTCCCAGAGGGTGATTTCAGTATAATAGTATCTTAAAGAACTCTGCCATGTACATAGTATACCATGTTGGAAGAGACTTCAAGGATCATCTGGTCCAACCTTTATTGGCAAAAGCACAGTCTAGATAATATGTTCCAACACCGTGTCTATCTGGATCTTCTAAGTGTGCATCACTGGGGAATCCACCACTTCCTTGGGAAGATTATTCTGAGGGCTGATTTTTCTCATTGTGCAAAAATTTCCTTTTGTGACCAATTGGAATCTCCTTAGGAGTAACTTGTACCCATTACCCCTCATCTTTTCTATGTAGCTCCTTGTAAAAAGGGAGTCTCCATCTTGTTTGCAGCCATCCTCCATATACTGGAGCATGGTAATAAGGTCTCCTCTAAGCCTTCTTTTCTCAAGGCTGAACAAACCCAGTTATCCCAGCCTTTCCTCATGTGGCCAGCTGTTCCAGGAGCAGAAGGCAAGTAATTCTGTTCTTATTGCTTTTAGAAACACTTTTCATTGATCAGATTAACATATTAATCTCTGTGATAATCCTCAAACAGCCTATATGGGTGTGTATAATGGTGTACCCAGCTACTAAGCACATCCATAGGCATGGCTCATGGTTCTCAGAGAATGTCTTCAGGATACTCCTCAGGCCCTTGTTGCAGGCTCACACGATGATGTAGACATCTAGCCAAGACCTCTCCTAGCAGCAGCACTGTAAATGATGCTTGTGAGACAGTCCAGTGAGATGCAAATATATAATTTCTAGATCTGGGTCAAAACCAACCATCTGCTTTAAATTCAAGGTCACAAAGCAACAATGAAGCATAAGTGCCCTTGAGAGTTCCCATCTCATGTAGCTTGGACAAAAAGAATGACATTTAATTATAGTTTTAATAATGCTGTTTGCTTAACAAGTTTGTGAAGTGTCTGATATTCTTCTTTGGCTCAAAACTGAGCCTTCTGGACCATTATAAAGTACCATTAGTGCTTTTCATAAGTTACAGGAAAGACCATGCTTTTAACAGCTGCCATTTATAGGCAATATGAACTATCAGACAGTATATCCAGGTTCTTTACATTGTTATATTCTCAAATGGAACTACACCAGAGCTGAAGGAAATGAGAAGAGAAATAAATATGGAGTTTAATTCTCATTTGACAGATCAAAAACTGAGTCACAGAAATGAGACATACAGAAGATAACACATAAAATCTGTAGGTGAAACATAAAGTGAACACAGAGTTTATGAGTGTAGACAGCTACAGGGACCCCAAAGTCATTATCTTTTCCTTGGACAGGTCTTTTTTCCCCCTGTTTGACCAACCATTACAACATCCATTTTCAAATACATTCAGTATCATAGTTCTATTACTCAGTGTGCATGGGTCTGTGTCCTTCAGCTAAAGGAAACAAATTCAGAGCTACTGCATGGCTCCTGCCGTCTTTTTGAAATAATTACATGGGGGTTTGTATTTTGCCTCAGGTTCTGTGTATGCCTCACCTTCATTAACTCTACTCAGAAAGCAAAGTAATGTGCAAACTGAAATTACTGCACCATAGCTGCTAAAATTAGGCGAAGTTTGCAGTTTTGTCATTGGAGACCTGTTACTAACCTGCAGGTAGCCTTGCTACACGGTTACACAAAGGTGGGCACTGAAAAAACCTAGAAACAATGGAGACCATCAGAAAAGGAAATAATTACCTGTTTTTTATGCTAACATTGAAGAAGAAGTAGAGCTAAAGCCAGCTGCCTTCTCCTTCCATCTTCTTCTCTCTACAGCAATTAGTAATAAAACACGGTTCTCTCCAGAGAGTCCTGAGTCTTGAAACATGTGTTGGCAGGGTTATAGGTGATATGGTAATTATTTAAAGATGAATCAATGATGGACACTGAAGCTGTAGGCAACATGTTACTTTGACTCATATTTCAGCATTTTTCCAATTTTCATTAAAACAATTGGTCATATAATGCCCATGATATGAATAGATTCCAGAGTTTTTTAACAAGAAGTAAAACTGTGATAACTTGATCTTTGAGCTCTGGAGGTCAAAAATGTAACCTTTTTGTAGAGCTCATTAAAATGAACATGGTAGATACGTGCAACCGTATAAGAAGTTCAGAAGATTCTGTCATTAAAAATACTTTCTTTAACTAGAAGCCGCTACCTGCCCTATGTGTGTATTTTTTTGTGATTACCTGACAATACTAATTATCTTACACACATCTTATCTTTCATAAACATAATCAGTAGCAGGAGTTCTGCAAGGTACCCAGGAAAAATATGGAGCCTGAAGCAGTTTCTTTTACATGTACTGGGTATGGCTGAGGATCTTAAGTTTAATATGTGAAATTTCTTGTCCATGTAAATCCATTAATATCTTGTACTTATGCTTTTTTTCTTTTTTTCTGTAAAATAAGTACTGGGAATGTTAAGCTGCTCCAGAAGTATTACAATTGAATTCTTTAAGTGGTTAAAACTGTAGAACTTTTATGGACTCTGCAGATCCTGATAACAACTTGAAATTCTGTGCTCCAGTTTTGAAAATTAAAAACATAATGTTATTAAAGGTCAGAAGAAGGTGTTTCAAAACTATGTTGCTAGTATACTTTCCTTAGACACTAGTAATATATAAAAGCTTACTGTATAATAGTTTAAATCGAGTAACATTTTATCGTAGGAATCACAAAATTATTAGAGTTGGAAGGGACCTCTGGAGATCTAATCCAACCAAGGCACTGTCACCTAGAGCATGAACTCATCCAGGTGGGCTCTAATGTCTCTAGAGAGGGAGACTCCACGGCTTCCTGGGCAGCTGTTCCAGTGCTCTGCCACTCTCAGTGGAAACAGGTTTTTCCTTGTCTTGAGGTGGAACTTCTTGTGTTTTAGTTTATGGCCATTGTTGCTCGTCCTGTCGCTGGGCACCGCTGAAAAGAGGCTGGCACCATCCTCGTGGCACTCACCTTTGAGATATTTACACGCATTAATGAGATTCCCTTGCTGTCTTCTCTTCTCCAGACTAAGCAGGCCCATCTCCCTCAGTCTCTCCTGATTAGATGCTCCAGACATCTCATCATCTTTGTGGCCCCTGCTGGACCCTCTCCAGCAGCTCCTTGTCTTTCCTGTACTGAGAACCCCAGAGCTGGACACAGCACTACAGATGGGGCCTCACTAGGGCTGAGTAGAAGGGGAGGATCAGCTCTCTTTACCTGCTGGCCACACTCTTCCCAATGCAGCCCAGGATACCATTGGCCCTCCTGGCCGCAGAGGCACTGCCAGCTCATGGTCAACTTGTATCAAACAAATCAAGGAAAAATGATTCACAGCTCTTGTTTCTTTGTAATCAAATTAAATATTCAAAAGTAATTCCATAATCTCAAATTATCCAATCAGGGTATCTCTGTCTTTTAGATACTCAAGATTTTGCATGAGCATACAGAGATACCATAAATATATGGCCATACCCAGAGACCGTATCTAAAATTAGATGAAATTGTGTTTTATTTAACTGAATTATTTACTATAGGTATAGTTCCACTGTGTTCTGTTCTACACTGCCCATTTCTTGTGCTTCAAGCCTATGCTGGTGGAGTACATTGTAACAGTAAGAAAATAATTCCTTTTTATGCTGATTTTATCACTTGATTCCTGTGTTTTCCTAGCTTTTACCCAGTAGTTTGTTTGCTGAGACTGCACATGGAACTGTTGTAAGTGGTAGGTTTTTGGCAGAGGCATTAATTTGTAAGAAACTAGATTAACACTGTAACTGGGTAATAATTGGTTTAATGGGTTTAAGAATTTTAAAGAACATAGATAAGATCTGGTAAATTGAAGGTGGAAACCTCTGTCCAGTTATAAACTTCTTTGAACAGAGCCCAGTTCCTCCAAATATGCAGTTGTTCAAAGTACTTACTAGTATGAAGAGTAGGAAAAAAGGCAGAAATTCCATACTTTGTTGCACTTTTAAGGTTTCTTTGATCAAAATTTTGTTGTTTTACACAGCAATTTCAGGATTTTTTGCTTTTGAAGCAGATTCTATTTTAATATGAACACATAAAAGTTGTTACATGTGAAGAAACGTGCATGGCTAATTCCATCACAATTATTAATTCCTATTGTATTTGTGGGACAGGATTTCATCCAGAGACATGGAATGGAGTTATAATTTGAGCACTTGTGTTCTCAGTAACATCTCTTTAGATAAGCTTGGGAAGCTCTTTCCAATTTAGTTTTGTTTTAATTTCTATGACAGTTTCTAGTGCTTTCAAGGTCAGCTGACAAGAGGGTCTTTCATGCTGGAAATTATGATTAGTGGAGGCAGAATGAGCATGTTCTCAACAGAATCTCTTATGTTCTTAGGTGTTTTTTTGGACTTCCTTTTACCAGAAATGAAAATGATGTTACCATAAGGTGCTTCCTTCTGGTGCAAGTTCCACTTAGATATTTCATTATGTAAGTCCAGATTCATAAAAGAATCCTACATATTTCTAATATGTAGTTGCAATTATTTGGTCTAGTTTATGCAACCTTTTACTCTCTTCCTATTCTTGTATTTAATTTTATTTAGTTACTCCCAGAGATCTTGAGATTTGACAGGTTTTTTCCTTAAAAATGAATCCAAACTGTTCTTATATCTTCTTAGTGAGTGAGTGTTGTAAGCTCCGAACAGCTAGGAATATATGCCTACAGAAGTAGATTTACCTGTCCTCCTGTTCAAAGGCAAGAGACTCCTCACCACACTCATCATTCCACATTTATAAAACTATAACCACAAAACAGGCCCATTCAGCTATTGCTGCATTCTGTTTCTGCCTTGATTGGATATTTCTCTAAGCACCTGAATTTGTAAAAGACAAGCAATGGATTTACATACTGTAATGCCTAGAATAGTCCATTTAAATGCTTTTCCTAGAAACCTGTCTCATCAATCGTTAAAAAGAGGAAGCGTGCAGTTCCCCATCATTCCTAAAATCCTTATTGAAAGTATTGCTTTGCTAAAATTGTTGTTTACTGTAAAATCAGTGAACTCATGTTTCTGGTGAAGCAAAGTGTTTAAATATAGAAAGACTGGTACCTGGTTTATATAGATAGGCTACAGTTTGATTCTCTTCCTGAAGAAGCTGTCAATATTAATATCCTCAGAATTTACATAACCAGATACAGGAGTTCTGACTCTTATCCCTGCATGTGAAATCTTGATTATATTTTCTGTTATTTCAAATGCATATAAGAAAGTAATGTTGAAGTGTTCATTTTATTTATACAGATGCAACTTTAAAAAGCTAAGCTGGAATTCAGTTTCCGATACATTAGTAACTTGAAATTATGTATGTTAACAAATCTTATGACAATTAGAACATGTAATTCATTGCCAGTAGCTCACTGTTTTTCTTCTTCTCAAAACTGTTTTTTTACATATTCTATTACACACATGAAATGTATTTTTCAGAGTGTGTGATTCTTGCAGCATGCTGCTTCTTCATATTGACATCAAAAGTTTTCCCTGACTTGGGTGTATCAGCCATTTATGACTGGGTTGGGGGTTTTTTTCACTTAGTTGAAAACGCAAGCAACCTGTTTCCCCTGGAAAACATATTTAGTGAAATTACAGTCTTGTTTGCCATATGGTGCATCATACAGATGGATGATTATTATGCAAATCTTTTGATTAGTGAGTTTCTGCCATTCTAGGAATCATTTGCTTTATGTGTGTTGGCTTTGTACACAATTAGTTCCATTCTTAGGATGATCTGGGACTGTGCCAAGTCTTTGATACAGTTTTTTACAACTTTATACTTTTTTCTTGTATTTATGGTGTGTCCTATTTTCTTTGTTCATCAGGCGAAAGAAGTAACTTTTACTTCAGTTTACCATATGAGAGATACAATGCAAGAAACATCATGCCATGCTGAATGAAATCAGTAGCAAAATTTGCATCTTTCCATCATAGACTCTGCCTCCATGGTTATTGGCATGTAAGACTGATGAGGGGAGTAGTCAAATAAAATATTTCATTTCGTTTGCAACCAGAATCTAATCTGATGATTCCTACTAGCTTTTCGCCAATAAGCAAGTTTTGTAGTTGAGCTCTGGACAGTTTGATATACAGTGAGTGCTAAGAGTCTGGGGTTTTTTCATTTCTGCATGGTTCATAAAGATTCTGAGTGGGAATTGTATCTTCAGTTCTTCATCTATGAACATGGAATTGTATGTGAAAAGAAAATGTTGCTTTTTGTAGCTAGGCCTGCAGCTAACCCCACTGTTAAATTTAAACTCCTGAGTTACAAGGGGCTAAGGTCTGTGAGGGATGAAACGCATTCAGTATATGTTTAAGTAAGTCCCTTATTAACTTAGTATACTCTGTATTGCAATTTGTTATAGCTCATGGAAAAAATCAGAGTTTTTTTCCACAGTCTCAAGTAGGTATAATAATAACAAAAATTAAAAAACATTCCTAAATGATACAGTTGGTGTGCGTGGACAGGAGCATCTGATTTCTTATTTCTTGGGAGAGGTAAAAAGTAGCCCTTAGTACAGCTGAGACCCAAGGAGGTATGAGTGATGTCATTTGGGCTCTCCCACAGAATGGTAAACTGCACATCACAGGATGTGTTCCAGGAGTGGATTTTGTAAATTAAGCTAAAATTTTATGTATGTCACAAAACTTCCTAATGAGTGAGTCTCCTAAACTGAAATTTAGGTTTTTAAATGTTTCATTACTTGCAATATATTGATGTTGTGGAAATATCTCAGACATAAACAGTATAAAATGATACTGTTGTAACTTAACAGTATAAAATGTGAAGTGACATTCCTTAACTATATAATTCAAGGTTATAGTGAAGGAGATGGTTTCCAAGAGTAAAACAGTATTTTATGATCAAAGCCATTGCCTTTCATCCATTTATCTAAATCAGTTCATTAAAACATTTAATGAATATATAGCTAACTATCCCATGGATAGCAGCTCTTATTTCTTCAAAACTTGCTGAAAATATAGCAGTTTTATCTAAGGTAAAAACCAAAACTGACTAGCTGTAAAGCCAAACTGCATAATTTACTTCATCAGGGGCATTATTGGTTGGAAATTTTGGGGCCTAGATGGTTATAGCAAGCCGTTTTAATCTCATTAATCTATTAATCATCTGTCTTTAACCAGTTGAATTTTAGATTTTTTAAGCCACTGCAAGGTAAAAGAATAATTCCACTGTTGTCAGACAGGGAATCATTTGAAACACTATGTTTCTGCATTTCGAAAAAATGGGTGTAGGCCTTTATACCTATATGAAATAATGCTGCTCTTAATTCAGTTCTGAAAATGTGTTTAAATACCTGGTAATCTAAATAATGACAGTGTTCCAGAAGTGGGTCCTATTTTGAGAGACAAACCATTTTTGTACCTTCTTTTTCAGTCTGATTTTGTGTGTCAAGAATTTTATCACTTAATACTGAATATTTATCACTTTTCTCTCTCTCTTGAATTTTTCACTGTCTCAAAATGAGGTATTTGTTTTAATAAGGACCTTCTAAATATCCTATCCAAACAATAAGCATATAGGGCAACAACTGATAAATAAACCAAATCTCTTGCTAAAAAGTGCAATATCAGATCACTTAGAATTCAGAGAATTTCTTCAGTAGGGAAATACACAAGCTGGATGACTTTCTCAGCTGATGAGTGTCTCAGTTTCTTCTCTGAACCTTTTAGATCATTCCTTATCCCTCCTGGTTGCAAATCTCAGTTCTGCTGTCAGTTTCTCTTGAATCCTCTTGACAGTTCTATCAGTGAGTGTTGTGACCCTCAGTTCTGGCACGACACGTGTCCTACGCTCACATATTATAGCACTACTCTGTCGTTCCTGACAAGACTTGCCTATAATACTGTGTAGTGACTGTTCAGTGTGTAGTCAGGATTGCGAGGAATGCCATTAGTAACTCAGAATTTTCCCAGCATTAAGATCCTCATAATAATATCCTTCATCAGAATCTTCTGTTATGGAAAGAAGGAAGGGAGGGAGGAAGGGAGGGAGGAAGGAAGGAAGGGAGGAAGGAAGGGAGGAAGGAAGGAAGGAAGGAAATATATTTTCTTTAATGGCTTTGAAGATTTAAGCAGTAGTCTGGAAAGATGAATACTAATTTAGAGAAAGGAAAAAATTCAAGAATGGTAATGGAATTGAGCTGCAAATGCTGCTTTATGAACGGAGGAGGACCAGGTAGCATACTTCTTCAAACTATGATGAAATTTTTAACTGATTTCTTTTTTTGTTAGTTTGCATATTTGCTTTCTGGCTCATTCATACATGAGGAAGATTGTTTTTCTTTCTCTAAAATAATTCATACAAAACAATTATATTTAAACAATGTTATCTGCACAGAAGTACTTAATAAGTACTGGAAGTATAGGAAAATGTGGTGAACTCAGGACCTGTGAACAATCTACTAATCAGCAAGGTCACAGTAAAGGACTGACGGTATTTTTTTTTTATATCTTAATGTGTATATGAATTTAGTTTCATTGTTCTCTTTCGTAGTTATCAGGTTAAATGTGTATTGTGATGCCGCTATCACTGAAGTTTCAATAGGCAGAACTTTTCCTTCGATACAAACAAATTTATTGCTTCATTGGTTTACATAATAAAAATGTGAGGATCTACAAATTAAAAGCATGACTCGCCTCTATAACAAAAGTGGTTGGATGGAATGGAGGTAAATGCCATTTACTACAAATTTATAATGTTTGTCTTGCATAATTAGCCACCTGAATTCATACACAGCTATACACTTTTCAGCATTTCAATATTTCGTTCTATCGGACTGATGATCTTTGAAAGTATAATTTCTAAAACACTAAATGCTCTATGTTCTGCACAAATGGATAAAGCTGGTCAGATGCAATGAAGAAAATTACTTTTGTAGAATGAAGGTTAGCAAACATTTTTACTTCAAACATTCCACCACTACTGTCACATATTGACAAAATAAAAATTCGAATGTAATTTCTTCATAGAAATTGAGAATTAGTATCTTTATTAGCTCTAGTAAGAGTTGAATAAGTCAGATATAGTTGATCTTTGAACATTTAGACCATTATTTCTCATTGTTTTTCACTATAGCTAGGCGTTTTATGTACCATAGCTGTTTAGATGCGACACTTAAAAGAAATTTCAGTGGTGGCTTCCAAATATGCTAAAGTCTAGCATGTGCTACTTTCATTGTTAAAATTTGTTTATTTTTTTAAAAATCCCCTTTATCTTACTTCTGTTTAAATTATGATCTTGAATTTAATGTTTTGTGTGTGTGTGTGTGTGTGTGTGTATAAAACTGAATGCGTGAAATCTGGACTGATTTATCCAGCTGTCTGATGAAAGATATTTTTCCCATAAGGTTTTCAGGTTTTGGACTATCTCAGTTGACAATATTGCACTGATTTTATCATAACTGATATCCTGAAACTAAGAAGTTCTTTGTCTTACAGCAACTGGATGTTGGAGTTCCAAATTGAAAAACTGTCTACTCATTTGGAAATGCATGAGAAACTATTCTTCTACAAACATGAAATTCCTTTCATAATGTGTCTTAGCTTTCCAGGGAGAATTAAGCAGCCTAGCCATTCTATATTTACATATATTGCCTTTCCAGCAGCCGATCAACGATGAAGAAAAAAATCAGAGTGCACAAAAGCTGCATTAATTTTCTATAAATATCTTCCCTTTTGTCATTTAAAAACAATGATGAGAAGTTTCTTCTGTGATCATAAGAAACTTGCCTGTGGAATTCAAAAAGTTAGTTTTCTTGCATTTTTAATGCTAAGATTAGGACAATTCAGGCTATTGAGTTATGAATTACCTTAGTGTTGAGTGTCATAAATTTCTTAGGAACTTTTATGTCCTCAGGCTATGATCTGAGTACCTTACAGCCACTCCTAATGTGTCTAATGAGAGGGGTTTGGGAAGTGAAGGGTTGCATTCTCTCTGTGTTGTGAACAAGAGGGTTGAAACAGAAAATAGATGAAATGGCTTGGTCGGTGTCACACATGGAACAAATAGAAGAACCAGTAACTGAACACAGACCTCCAGTTCTAGACTAGACCATCTGTTTGCCAGCCATATTTCTTCTTTATGATTCTGTCTATGATCAGTTATTAAATTAATATATCAGTTTTTTAAGTGGAATGACACATTCCACTGTTCATACAGTGCCTTTCCAATTCACGATTTCCCTTGAGAAACAGAAATTTAACTTACTTACAGAGCAACTACAAACCTTCATGGGAAAGAATATAGTATTTATATCTAAATAGTAAAATAGACATTAATTACCACTCTGCTTTCATTTGAGTTTCTCTTTTGCTTATAGAGCTGTTGACAATTATTTGCAGTATTTCAGCATAAAATAAACAGTTGCATCTGATCAAAGAGACTTTTTGTCATTGAGAAAACCAAATTCTAATAAAGAAATATAAATAAATTTACATATAAACTAATCATACAATGTAGTAGAAGATTTACTAAATTTTCTAAAACATTGATCGTTTGTGATGTCCCATCCTTAAGGGGATGGGAGCACCTAAGATTTGTAGATGCTCATGATTGAAAGGAATGACAAAAGTCAGAAGGTCCACAAAAACTCTCAAAGTTTTATTACTAAATTGTGTACTCGGCATAGAATTTTAGAATTTAGAAGAGAGGGAGGGAGGAAAGAAGGAAGGGAGGGAGGGAGGGAGGGAGGGAAGG
>VZTF01007679.1:1365542-1438785 GCA_013397755.1 Cnemophilus loriae
AGGTAGTGAGGGAAGGAAGAGGTGAAATCGCCAGTCCTTGCTCGTGTTAATCCAGCTGATGGGATGTCCAGGGTCCTGGGGGCACCACCCAGGCTTGGTGGGGGTGCATTTTTACAGATAGGTTTTTCCTGCCCTGTAGAGAGGTTTCTTGTTTTCTACGCAAACTAGTTATCATGTGCAGTCTGGTCTTTTAGACTTTTCTGGAAATGGGTCTGAGGGCTTCGGGGCTCTTGTGTGGTCTTGGTCCCCCCACAGTCTGTGCCCACTTCTCGATCTCATTCCTGTGCTTGCACTGGACTGTGTTGTGCTTATCTCCAGGAACAAGAACAAGGACGTTTGCCCTGGAGAAGTGCTGCCCTACCTCCACACGGCCCCTTCTCCAGCCACATCTTGTTCTTTCCCACAACAATCCTTGGTTATTATCAACAATCTTTGATTGTTATTACCAGCAGTCCATGGTTGGCTTCACAGCCAAACCACTATCGGCATTTGGGACATGCACATCAGCTCTTACCTTCTGGGCTTCTATACCATTGCAGATTGTCTGCCTCCTTTTTCATGTGATCTTTTTACATCTACACTGGTAAATAATGAGATCTCATTTCTTTCCTTGGGACTTTTGGGTATGGGGAAGCCAGTGTACCTAACTGCTTTTACGTATTTAATTTAAATTAGTTTTTACCTGGCCTTGGCAGATGTTGAAGGAGAAAAAGCACACTTACATTCAGAAAGGGACTTTAGGGTGGAAATAATATATTTCTTTCCACAAAGAAGCTAGAGATCCTCTGTGGACATATTACTTTTTGGTCCATACAAGCTTCCATGTTGATCAGGGCTTTGGGCACTCTCAGGATTAAGACTACGTCTATGTCTGGAAAACAGAAGAGTACATACATGAGACTTGAATAGTAGGATGGCATCTTATTAAATCCTGCATTTTTAATATAAATTTATTACTAAAAGGGGCAGAATAACAAAGTTACTGCTTAATAAATAATGTCAGATAATATATGCTGGTTGTGTGAGTCTATCAAGATATCTAATGGAAACTTCGGTGGAAAGGAAATTGTTAGGCCAATGTGAGGTGAACACCATTACCTACAAGTAAGAAGTTCGCAATAGTCGTGTGCATTCTCAATTCTAAATTAATTCAGCAGGTCTCAAGGAAATGACCTCCACAACATGATAGATGTGTCATTTAATATTTCTGCTTGTATTCAGCGGTATCAGAAACATATGGAGATGTTAGGAAGTAAAACGAGCAAGAAAAAAAACCAGTATTGGAATACTTGTAGTACAGTTGTAAATTGTTGTTATTCCTTTCCTTTGGTTGCTCCATATGATTCAACGGAAACTGATGGTCTCAGCTCTCATCTTCTTCTAAGAATTATTTACAGGGAATGATTCATCCCACCTAATGTAGATGCCTGTGGCAGAATGGGATCACTCTCTCTCAGGAAGTTCCTCTCCCCCTCTTCAGTGGCTAGATAAAACCAAGATAAATGGTTTCAGCTAGACAGAACTTTTTGATGACGAGTTAGACCACATAAATTCTACCTCCTGACTTGGAAGGGCTTTGTTTTTAATGGAAAAATTACAGAAATAGGCAAAAAGTATTATAGATAAGGGTAAACTTGCATGTGAGAAGAAATGGGGAAGATTGGGATCAGTCATCTTAAATAAGAGATGAATAAGAACAGGCATGATTAAAAGAAACAAAAGAGAGGATGTTTAAAAAGTCAAGGAACTCCAAAGTAGTACTTATCTTCTGTTGTAATAAAACTACAAACACCTTGTGAAAAAAATGCAATGAGGCTTGCATGAACACAAAACATGTTATATAAACTCTAATTTCAGTAGTAGTCAGAAAGGGCTCAGGTCTTTTACTCCTATGAGTACAGGAAGTTATATTAAGTAGATTTTTACTTAGGTGAGAAAATAGGAACACTTAAGTGTATAAGGGAGCCATATACCAATGAGCACTTGGAAGAACAGTCCTCTCTAAATGCCTGTTTCAATTCTTAGAACTATTGACATGTATATTTTCTTGAAGTATCTGCTATTGATAACTACCAAAGGCTGGGTACAAGCTAAAACAGTGATTTGATCTAGTGTGGCAATTTTTGTATTTACATTCTTCATTTCAGATGTGAAAACATAAGGTTAAAGGGAAAGCTAGTTCATTTTAGATGCTATGCAAATGGATTAGGTTTTACATTAAATCCTCTTATGGTGTTAGAGGGTGCAGTTGTACCAGGACATCTATCCACAAAATGTGAAGTAGCTTTCTATAGATTGCTGCATGTGGGAAAGCATGAATTTTGCGGAACTCTGAAGTGCCAGTGAGAACTTAAACTGAGTCTAATCAGATTCTGGTTTTGAAAACATCATCCTCTTTCCCACTACCTTTCTTATCTATTACAGTCATAGTTATTAANGCCTGGTTTTGAAAACATCATCCTGTTGTTTATACTCTTTCCCACTACCTTTCTCATCTATTACAGTCATAGTTATTAAAAGCCAAATACATAACAAATTACAAAATCTCATATGAATGCTGATGTTTTAAAAAGAAGTCTTATTGACATTTTACTTTTTCTAGTAGTGCATGTAAGAAAATGGTCACATTCTTCTTTTTTTTATAAAGCAAAAGCTCTGTGTCTGAAACTCAAAACTGAATCTTTAAAGTAGTATTACAGTTCATGCATTGTTTAAGAAATCAATTATGTAAATCTGAAGGTAGAAGATTCCTTGTGATAGGTCTACCAAGTGAAGTATTGATAGAAATCTATTATAACTGTGTCTCTGTGCTTCAGTCAAGTGGTATGTACTAATTCCAGCTGCTGCTAACACATGGCAATATTAAGAACCTGAGCTCTATGATGTATAGTGTTTCCTTAATGTAGCACAGTAATTCATACTAGTTCCTATTTTTTTCCATTGGTTTTGTATTATTTCGTTCTTTAAGGAAGTTGTGTTATGGTTTGAAAAGGATACCATCCTTTTCAATGGAATGTTGTCCTCCCTAGACTACATACACTATTATAAAAAGAAATTGTAGTAGTTATAAATATTTGGTAACCTGTATACAAAGCAGATCTTGCAAGTCAAGCTTAATCAAATATTGCTGTGCTAGTTGCTTTAGTGGCATTTTTACTAGTTTTCTTCTTCAAACTAGTCTTTTAGACTGCAGGCAAATCCAATTCAATTGCAATGTTAGTTCTGTGTTTACTCAACCACTAAGGAGCATCTGGTTAAAACATTTTATAACATTTCACAGTAGTAGACAAGTTTCTCCAAAGTATTTCAAAGTTGAAATCGAAAATGTAAAAGCAGTCTCAGCAAAAACTACTTGATAGGAAGGTTATATGGTCATTTTCATGGTCTTTTAAATTGTAGAAAAAGGAATTCCTTGTAGTGAGTTATTTCTGAAGTGTGTTCTGCTGCTCACCATGGAGGAAGTGGTGTTAATGTTCCGTAGGAATAACACTTACACTTCCTGCAGACCTCGGGACGTGCCAGACCTGCCTTTTCTCTTGGGCTCCATCACAGTCTGTGAGGAGCAAGGAACTCCAGCAAGATGACACAAAGGTTGTGCTTAGCCCAGCATCCTCGGTGGGTCCTTGAAACTTCCTCTTGAGCAACTGTGCTGCCTTTTCCTGCAGTTCATGTCAGAGCTGCTTGGGTATTCGTGTGTCACCTGCTGCGCCTTCAGTGTGGGAATCACAGCTAGGATTTCATTTGAACATATCAGTGAGCGTGCAGTCAGTACCAGTCCTGTGTGCATATATCCTCAGCATCCAGGATTGGCAAATAGGTATTAATCTCTGTGACGTGGAATCGGAAGCTACAAATCCGTACCATGTCTGATGGTATGAACTCATCCCTGGCAAGGACTGCATCGACACACTCATCTAAGACTCTGTGATCTGTTAAAGTGGTCAGTTTTCCTGTGTTGCTTCTTTTGTAGGACTTCATGTTACTGTGAAAGTTCTGTTGCTGGAAACATGATTTTCCTCATCATTATACTTCTTTTCTAGCTGGATCGTAGCATACTGGAATACTGTTGTGGACAAAGTGACAAGCTCTTCAGAATAGCTGTTCTTAAGGGATTAAATGATTATCATCTCTGTTGCATTTCTTTCATCTTATAATCAACTTCAAGATAGTACTGGATAACTCAGTTTGAAGTGATTAGATATTTGAAATAGAAAGTATTTGATCTCCTTTTTGGTATTACTGTGTTTAAACAGGTGGATTTCCTTCCATTAATGTTAATATACTTATGGTTCCTTATAACTCTTCCCTTACTTGGATATTTGAGTGACATTTAGAGTATAAATCTGTCCAAAAGGAACTGATATGCTAGGGGTAAAATATCAAACTCTCTTATTTACATTGAGACTAATAAATACAATTAAGAAATTACAAAATGTTTCTGTATCTGAATTAGTCATGGACAATGGAAGCTCAATGCTTCAGAGAAGGCTTAATGAGAGACAGGACCTTTCACTTGAATAATCACCAGTTTTCAAAAGCTTTTATTACATTCTGATTATATAATTGTTACTATTCCTAACATGAATTGATTACAGAACAGTTTTTATTGATAAAACTGATATTTTAGTTAATATTGTATGGCTTCCATTTTGGCAATTTGTACAGTGTTGCTGTGATCCATATATCCCTGAAGAAATTTTCATTTATATTCATTCCTTGCTGAATACAGTGTTTCTGGATTTTCAGTCCTTTAAAAAATTTAATCTTTGCACATGAGATGTGGCATAAGAAATTCAGTTTTTAATATAATCTTAAATATATTACTGTCTAATAAAAATTAAATGGTATTATTAAAAATGCCTAACGCATGCATTACTTTCTTGGTCTGTTAGGCATTTACAGTTATGTCTCACTGAAAATAAATTACACCTTGGTCCTCAAGCTTTTTAAGTGTTTTGGAATTTTTTACATCACTTCTTAATATTTTGGGTTTTTTCCTGAGGGTTTCTAAAATATGTTGCTCTCATTTGTAGGATTTATTTTACAGTTAATCATCACTGACCTGGAATATCCAGATTCATGTAAGACAGGAAGTGCCACTACATTTGGAAGAAACAGTGAATTCTCTTATACTCAGATATTTTTATGTACTTTATTATTTTTGTAGCTGAGTAATTTTCAGAACAAATAGGGCTAACACATAAGTGTGATTCTATTGTCCTTCATTGGCTCCTATTACAGCAAGCAAAACCTTGCTATATTTTTGTGAATTCGTTTCAAACTGCCGTGTTGTTGTTATTATTACTACAAAAGAACTAGTTACTGAGATTAAGATCCAAAAAAGTGCATCTGTTCTCAATAGCAAGAGGTGATGCTTTGGATGTTAGGCACATTTTCAACATTCAACTGCTTTAACTGTTCTCTCTCAAATCTCTATCTACAGCACAAAGTAAGTTTTGTCTTTAATGGGACAGAGCTGCAGGTTCTCAGTTGATCCTTTAGGTATTCTGCTCCTGGATTATTGGACACCTTAAAGATAACGGCAGAGACATAAAACTTGGCTCAGTATTTCATAGGAGCCAGTGCAGAAGACGAAAGCACATTTGATGTGCTTACAGTACCCTGGGTTGCAGAGGAAATGCGTTGCTTTGTTCCGTACTATTCTGAGTTTCCCAAGGGCTAATGGCTTCATGCCCAAGATATTGCATTGCTGTAGTCCAGCTGAAAGGTGACAAAAATATGTACTACAGAGGCCAACTCATCAACAGTAAAGATGGGATGAATTCTAGTACCTGTTTCATTGTCAGAGAGAGATGTCCAGGATCAGTTCTAAATTACAGACTGACTTGTCTAAATTGGATTGTGTAATATCAGCCAGTAGGTACTGTGCCACAAGGTCTTTGAAGTGTTTCTTCCAGCTACCAAGTGTAACTTATATTTTCCTCAGTTTCTGCTTCCACTTTTTGCTTTTTATCCATGAGCTCAAGTACTGAGGCAGTCTACATAGTGTTTTCAGTGGAGTTCATGACATCTTTCTAGTTCTTTCAGTCTTTGTGTATTTTAAATAAGTTTGAAGAAAAAGGGAACCATGAGGAACATTTTTCTACTGCTCCTCTCTGGTTATGACTCTCTTGAAATAAACTGTTTCAAAACAGTCAGCCTCTTTTACGTGCTGTTCATAGTTCATTGGCTATGTCAAATGTTGTAGAGAGGCTGAAAAAAAAGGAGCGGGGAAGACTCCAGTGCTCATAATGTGGATTGTCTAACAGTGACAGTAATGCCCTTTCTATTCCATGTTCTGAAATAAATTCAGATCATGACAGCTGATTGGTAGTACCCAGTTGAAAGTATAGGCAACAAGAATATAATAATCGAGATCTAGCAAGAATATATTTTGAATGCGACGTTGGGTTCAGATGTGTGCTTATAGTGCTGTCTTAACTTGTGAAGCTCAAAGCATAAACTCTGCTGCAACATGGCAGCTGCACAGCTATGAGCAGATGTGCATTTGAAAGCATGAGAACCAAGCAGGCTGTTCACAAAAGATAAACATTTAAGACAGTGAGAAAATTGTATTGTTCATCAAAGAGGACATTTGCCACTTCTTTCCAAGTTTGTACCATGGGTTTGCAGCCTTGGACAAATAGGAGAGCTCAGCTCACCACCTCTCAGCCTATTCATGTGCCCATGACCTTCAATACTCAACTTTTAATCTCTTTATAAAAACAGAATCTACTGTTTCACAGAGTATCTACTGTGTCCATTCTAGAACATCGTCTCAAGAATAACTTAGAGGAATGAGTATTGTACCACTAGCAAGACTCTGCTCTTCTCCAGAGTACGCATTTTATTTGAATCTTTTCAGATCTGATTCTAGCTAGCTTGCAGAATCTGAGACTGCAGCTCTAAATAGTGAGAAAAAACATTATATATATATATATGTGGGGGGGGAGGGTTTCCTGCAGTCTGGACGTTAGCTAGAGAATAGTATTTTTTTCAGTACTAGAATAAAAAATATTAAGATATGAAGAAGGCAAAAATGATACACCATCTAGCTACACTGAATTTAGTTGCTTGATGATATTTAACTATTTGCATTTTTCCAGGGAGCATAGGGAGATTGCAGGTGATCATCTGCTCAAACTTTAAGTTGGTACATGCCCTCCTCTGTATCTACCAAGGCTCGGTGAGCAAGGTAAACAACTGTCACACAGTGGATCCTTAGCTCAGCAAAGTGATGTCTAATGAGCTGTCTTAAAGATCTGGCAGCACTGGAAAGCAGGGTGACCATTTGCCACTTGGAGTTTAAGGAAGTTTTAAACTAAGTTCCAATTTAGACAGCACTTCAATGTACTAATCTACTCATCTATTTTTGATTAGGTTTTTTCGTGTCTTTTCTTGTAGGTATGAGCTCATTTCTTTCACAGGTTTTGTCTGTTGTATTTTATAGTTCCTTGTTAAATGTGACCTCAAACTTGACTGGAACTTTTAAGCAACAGCAGTAGATGAATACTAATGATAAAAATAGTTAAATATGTAAACCATGAAGTAAAGCATTTAATGTTTTCAAATAAATCTATTCAGAAGAGATAAAAGGATTAAAAATATTAAATACATTCTATATATCTAAAGATTTTATTTTTCAGTTCCCTTGTTTTTTCCTCATCAGGCAAGTTAGTACCATGGAACAAATAGTCAGTCTCTGAATCAGCCTCAGGGCTTTTACTGAGTAATTAAAAGCTGTAAAGTTAGTTAGGCATCTAGTCCTCAGCAAGTATGATGATTTTAAAGCAGTTACGCTTAGTGAAATGGAAAGAGCTGAGGAATTATATGATTTTTTGACCTACGTATAGTGATTAAGATTATTTTAAAAGATATTCACTTGAATATTTGTACTTTACAGGCTATTTAGTGTATCTCAGTTTTTCCTAAACATTTTTGGTTTATTCATCATTGTATCTCTTCTTATACCTTTGTTTCTGGTTCACGTTCAATAGCTCTTTGATATTAGTAACAACTTTAGGGAGCTACACTATGGTCATGTAAGCAGGGCCTGATGGAAACAGGAATTTCTATTTCCAGATGATTTTTTGGCAGGTTAGGTTTCTGCATCACCTAATATTTTAAGTACTCTTTTTAAAGAACAGATACCAGGATTGAAGGCAGTATTCCAGTGCTGGTTTTATACAGAGTATTTTGCATCTGCAGCATAAATAACACTTCTCCCTTATTTGTGTAACTGAAAATGGGTTCACTCTTTATATCGACAGATTCTTAAAAGCTCATGCCAGGTTGTTTTTCCAGTAAGATTCCAGAGCTCTGTATGGTCACCTTTCTGTGATAAACCTCCCACTGGGGACAGATTTCTTTTTCCTAGGTTTCTAGTTTTGTCTCTGCAAAAAGTGTTTGTTTGAACAGGCAAGCTTAATGCACAATTCAGCCTATTGTACCCAAGTACCATGCCTTCCACATTACATACTATTGCATCATTCTCTGACTAATCCATAAAATTTTTTTTTATAATATGATACAGCATTTTATCATTGTGTAGTAGTTATATCCTATATTACACATTAAATATTACTTAGTAAGAATTATAGAGTGTTTTATAGATTATGTGGTACATAAAATTATATTAGATATTATTATAATACATATATTATTAGTTCTACTTAATTCCAAATCAGAGATTAAAATATTTATTAATGATATTGTTCCAACAGTTGCTCATTAAATAAATCCACCAGAAGCACACGTTTGGTGGTGGTTCCAAATGGCAATTCTTTCTTGAGCTCTGCAAGGCATTTCTTATTTTACCTATAAGACCTTGAGATCCTTGTAGATTTCAGTAGATCTGGTCTATGGGTCAGAAGATTAAGAAGAAGTAGTAAACAAGACTCACATAAGCAAGGGTCATTTATATTCAACGGTGAATACTTTTTCGTAAGTGAAACAGAATGGGAAGTGAGAAGACAAACTGCAGTGCGTAATTGCACAACCAAACAATTCAAGACGAGCCACGAAACAGACGTAGAGGCTCAGAGATTCTTCTGTGGAGTTTTCCTTGTCGGTAGAAAAAGAAGACAGAAGTGATTGAGAGGAGGGGCTCTGGGGTAGTTTGGTCACTGAGAAGCATTCACAGAAAGAAACTGAAGTGTTACTCTACCCAAGTACCACTACTGGCACAATGGGATGAACCATGGCATCGGTGGTAAGGAATTCAGAAAATGGAACCAGTTAAGAAAGAAGGGACAAAATTTGGCAGATCTAGGGTGTCCAAGACTATTTCCATTGTTCAGAGAGAAGAAAATCAGGGAAGGTACACATCAATGGATAAGTTATATTGCAGGTAGAAAATAGAGCATCAAGAAGGAAGTGTATTACAGTTACTGAGAGCAGTAGTCAGGCAGTGCACTCATAAAAAAAGGAGGACGGTATTTATGACAGAGAAGAAATAACTAAAGGTAGTATATATTGTTGGTGGAGTTCTCCCCTCTGTTAGTAATTCATTTGTTGTCCACTTTTGAAAATAATTGGAAAAAAACTGAACAGCATTTAAGGTAAAGGACAGTGCATTTCTATCTTAAAAGTCTTATAATTCTGTGACAATTTAAATGCTTCCTGATGCTCTCCTACCTCGCTGAAACTTCTGACTGCCATTACTCTGATAGCGTGTCCTGTTTCAGGAAGCAAAACCAGGGGCATCTTCACAATTTTTCTTTTCTGTGTTTACTAAAGATCCGAATGGATTTTCTCAACGGTTTTTAAAGAAGTGAAATTAATATACACATTAGTAGCAAAGCAGCTGTGAAGCTCTGCAGGAACCCCATCAAAAAGGAAGCAAGCAGGATGAGTAGAAAGAACCAGCTGGTTAATCAGAAGAGAAGGCAGCTTGTTGAAGAAGCTGTCATCCCCGAATCTTCAATTGGTGGGTCATTTCGTCGTCAGCAGGGACTCCTTACATTGTCATTTTTGCTCTCACTGCTCAATCAGTATAACAGCTTTGGTTCTAAATTCAGGGAAAGTCTTGGCCTTAATTTAAATTATTCCCTGATAATTTATTTAGAAATATCAAATAAATGGAAAAGGAGTAAAATTCAGATGTACCAGATATAATAAATGTTTAACTTGGATGCAAACTTTATTCTTAAACCACTGAGATTATACATGTAGTCAATTTCTGCAGTCTCTAGCAATTGTTTTCAGGTTATTTGGTGGTGGTAGTTGTTTTCTGAATCGTTTTTGTGTCATGAGTCTCTTAGAGTAATTCAAACTGAAATATGATATTTCAGGCCCATGTCATCATTGTATAGTTTAATGTATATTCAAATGATGTTTCTGCTTACTCTCTGTAATTATATTCCAACAATATGGAATTTTTTTTTGAATCTGTTTGTTTCACAGGCTGCTGATTTGAAAGTCTGAGAAAATGTTCTGTTCTTTTAATTGTAGTTTCCATAAGCAGTTTGCATGTGAGGTTAAAAAAATAAGGGTGGGGGGCTTTTTCCAGTTAATAGTATTTATTTTAATGAAAAGGCAGTAAAGCAGTCATCTCTGACTGATGGCAGGCAGACAACATGTTATTTACAGACCTTTTGGCATTGTTCAAGTCACAAGAAACAAGTTAAAAGATGAACCAACACTATGAGAACCAAGTATCCTATATCTGTATTGCTCTGAAGCTCAGTGCATCAAGGAGAGCCGGGAGAGTGTTGTAACAAGTGGCTCTATAGAGCAAACGAATATTGAAGAAAAGGATGTCAGTACAAGGGTTAAATAGAATTTTCATACAGTAGACAAACATGATTTGGAAAATTTTGTCACTAGGCTGCATACAATGGATGATAGTTTGAACAGGAAAGCTGGTTCTCTTGGAAATGGAATCCAAACTTTCTGACTGAAGTAGAGGAAAGAGTGTCAGAAATTGTAGAGAAGCAGTAAAGGAAAATTGCTGAATCACAAGGTAAGTAGCATTTCTTCAGTACTTTGGCTTCCTTGAAAATATAAGTTAGTTCAAAATTTAACATAATTTGAAATTACTGAAAATGCAGTGGGATTTTTAGGTCCTTTCTCCCTGTGAAATCACCATGGGTTTTCTAAGTAGGCTGCTCCCTGTGATATTCTATTTAGATTGCATTGAATTATACAATGAAAAAAGGTGTTTTAATAGAAAATGGGCTTTGGAATATCACAGACAGATCAGAAGAGTGAAAGGGAGACATCATTGTACTTGAAATTAAGCATAAAAGAACTACGTCCGAAACCATACAATCGTAGAATGGTTTGGGTTGAAAGGAACCTTAAAGATCATATTGTTCTAACCCCTTGGACATGGGCAGGGATACCTTCCAATAGACCACGTTGCTCAAAGCCCCAACCAGCCGAGCCTTGAACACATCCAGAGATGGAACATCCACAACCTCTCTGGGCAACCTGTTCCAGTGTCTTGCCACGCTCACAGTAAAGAATTTCTTCCCTATATCTAACCTAAATTTCCCCTCTTTCAGTTCAAACCCATTACTCCCAGTTCCTGACACAGAGTTCATCTCCAACTTCCCTGTAGGCCCCTTCAGACACTGGCAGGTTGCTGTCAGGTCTCCATACAACCTCCTCTTTTCCAGGCTGAACAGCCCCAACTTTCCCAGCCTGTCTTCATAGGGGAGGTGCTCCAGTCCACTTCTCAACTTCTCTGGACTTGATCCAAAAGTTCCACGTCCTTCTTATTTGGGGGCACCAGAACCAGAAACACTTGCAAAAAGAACTTCAGGCCTAAATCCTCCATAGCATTTGAAATGTGGAAAATATTTAATGAGACAGTAAAAGTATTGTGAGAGAGGCAAGGCAGTACTGCTTAATGGCTCACCGTACTCAAAAGCAGTTCAGATACAATCTAGCATGTTAATTCAGGAAACTGCACTCCTTAGCAGTTTCCTGAAATAATTTAAAGAAAATGCACAACTTTACTCACTGTATACACCTAAATAATAAGATAGCAGGGAACTTGGTATATATAGATTTTGGAGAGTTATGATAGAAATATTTATGAATGCTTAATCTCATTTGCATGACTACAATAAATAGGGGAAAAACTCTGCTATTCATGGCATGTCCTAAAAGCAGGGAAATGTAAATTGCAGGGAAATCATGATTTGAAGACCCAGCCGGTGTGCCTGGCATGCTTCTGTCTCTAAATCAGGAGGACTAGTATATAGTATTGCTGAGTCTTTCAGTGTGGAAGAAAAAATATGGACAATTAAGACAATCACTGTAGTTCATGGTCTACTGCAGAAATAATTTATTTATACATATGGTATATATCTCGCTATACCTTCCTCTGCTTGAAAAAATGGTTGTTAAATAGCAAAGCTTGAAAGGCCAGGTATTATGCCTTCACATGCAGGCATTTGATAAATTGCACTGGGCGTGGAACGTAGGGGCCTCTGTAGCTTGTTGTTTCTCATAATACCTCAGTTAACTAGAAACCAAAAGTTTTTAGAAACAAGCATATGAAATTCCTCAGATTTCAAGCTCTGTGACTTTTAAAGAGAAAATAGTCATTTTAGATTTAGTTACGGTAACTTTTAATGCTGTTTTACCCAAATTTAAATGTATCATTACAGGTTTTAAGTCATACATTAGACAAGAAATTATTTGGAAAGTCAAGTAACCATTTCTAGAACTTTTAAAGAAATAGTCTTCTTTCTGTTTGTTTGGGTTTTTTTGAGCAAGAACCAAAATGAACCCCTATTCAGTAGAAATGCTGTGAGAAAGAACCTTGATGTTTTCGTTCTCAGTGGTATATCCCTTATGTTATATTTGTCTTCCTGTATTTAATTTATGTGATATAGCTGACATTTTCTCCTCACTGATCTCTATGAAAACTTCTGCCTGCATAAAATAGATTAAATGAAAACTTCCTTCCCAAGGTCACCTTCAGTTTCTTTAAAGTCAAAGTGAGGACCACCCATCTTTTAGTAATAAAATTAATGATTGCTAAGAATGTTTACATAGTGGAGAAATTTAAGCAGTTTGAAGTTACCTTCTTCACTTGTAAATGTCTGGTGTATGGCCATGGCATCAGAGATCTGAGCACAGTTTTATTTATCCTGGCTCTTATTTGGCTTTAGAGACTCGTCCTACTGAGCAAACCTGTTGAAAGCCAGCTCAGTGGCAGTCTCTGCTGGCCCTGCAGTGCATTCACTACTCTCTAAGTGATAGAAAAGATTGCCTAATTCTCTGATTACCACTTAGGACAGATACTGAATTATCTAGATAAATGCAGAGTAGAATTGCAATCTCTACTGTATATTTTGGTATGTTTTATACTGATATGGATTAATGAAAAGGTATTATTTATCAGATAAATACAGTATATTTCTAACTTCATGACTATGAGATAGTGCCTATGAGAGTATCTTTCCTTACAAAAAGAAGGAGTATTATGGCCAAATTCTGTACTTATGCTTTTATTTCAGGAACTTCAAGATCTGACTATATGTAAATTGTTGTGGGGTTAGTTGGAAAAAAGCTGAAGTGACTGATGAATATATGCAGCTGTTTACAAAATAAAAGGCTAGGCTGTATTTGAATGGGGATTCTTTTCTAATAAGTACTTATTTCAGTGAACTAATACACATAAAACTTCAAAACGCAGCTTATATTTAACATCAGTCTTTTAGGTTATTCATTTACTCCATTTGGATTTATGGTTAAAATATTCCTGTCATAAGTAAAGTGCCATTTATCTAATCCAGTTTCCTATGAAAATACACTTAGGTGATTTTGGAAGACTTCAATTACCTAATTGTATAAGAGAATAATTTATATCTCACAGTCAGTAACTTGAGATGCTGATTATTACTCAATTTTCAGTGAAAGATCAGACAACCTACCCGAGGCACTACATACCTTGAAATATCTCTGTATATTTTGCTGAGAGTGTCAAATGAATAGTGACCTGTGAAATAAAGATCAATATGCTGTGACATAGTATTTTCATAATCACAAGGATGAATTTATCTTTTGCTTCAGCTAAATGAAAATAAAAATTTAACACTCTAAGGCCATTTCGCTTTCAGATTACTTTTGGCAAGATTCCAAAAATCCATAACTTTTAAATAAATGTAGCGTTTCTTCAGATTACAACAGCTGAGTACTTACCAGTTTATTTGTCATTTACTTATCACCCAACGTATTTTGCTAATCTTTGCTGAAAGGCTGTTCAGAAAGTGACTCTTAATTCAAAGAGTCAGTTAGTGGCTTTCAGGGTGTTGAACAAACACCATGTGAAGTTGAGGGCCATTTTTCAAGAGCAGCTTCCAAACACGAAAGGTGTGATTTATGCCTGTAACTCAGATATTTTGGGTGAAATCTTTGCCTTCTGAAAATTAATGGCAAAACTCCTGTTAACTTCAGTTTAGCCAGATTATCAGCATTAACTTGTAAAACATGCATGAAGTGATCTTCCAGCACTAAATTCTGAGAATTCATCATAATATTAAAAAAACCAAAATTTGCTATTTGGTTATTATACAATTTCTCAGGTATTTAAGTCTGTAATTTTTCTTTGATCTGAATTACTTGTGAATAGCATAGATTATAACAATAATTACTGCTTGTAAAATTTTTTTTTTTGTTAAAAAGTGGTTTTGTTCTTTAGTGGTTGATCTTTAAACACAGATCCGTTTTATGCACTCTTTGACGCATAGAGTCACTGAGAAGGGTACTTCAGCTATAAAGAGCATCAAATGACTTGCAGGTTCAAAACAAGTAGGAGGTGGTACTTAATCACAGAGCAGGTGTTCAGGCCATGGGCTTCACAACAGTTCAAAAAGCTGTTAGCCAAATCCATGCAATAAATAGACATCGTAATGGCATGCAGACATACATGTGTGGTTTAGAGACTCCTGAATGTACCAAGGGAAGGTAAGGAAAGGAATTATCACTTCCTATGCCCCTTGGTAAGTTACCTTAATAGCCCATCAACCCCTTTTTTAAAAAAACCTCTTATTTCAGAGTTTTTCTAGCTTTGGCTTCAATTTGCGCCTATCGGTATGTCATTTCTTGTAAGCATAAAAAGGTATTTACTATCCAAAATACATTACCTAGAGAGATACTTATAATCTTGATTTGAATGGATCAGTTCTCCAATCTCTGCAATCTCTTTTTTTTTCCCTCATGGAGTATTTTAATGTCTTGTTATAAGGCATGCTGGGCATGTTTTTCAGAAGTCGTATAGTTACTGTTAATTTTTTTTCTCAATTCTTTTAAATTCCTCAGTATCGTTCTTGAAGTACGGGCACCAGAAAATAGACACAGTATTTCCTTCCTAATTTTCATAACACTGTATTCTGAAATGAAATCAGGCTTGCATTAGATTTAGATATTATCCTGCTTATACATTCAAGGATTGTATTCACACTCTTAGGTAAAGCATCACAGCAGAAGATGGTCTTCATTTGATTACTTTCTATGACTCCTCAGCCTTTTCAGTTCCTGCTTCCAGGACAGCATCTCTATCTTGTAATTATGATCTGCATTCATCCTTCACTGGTAAATAAGCTTACATTTCTTTGTATAATGATATGTGGTATTTAAAAGAATCCTTTCCATCAAGACACTGTGTGACTGGTCTATCTCCAGCTATTGTGTTGTCCCTAAAGACTTGATTAAGGGTGACTACATCTCAAGCTTGTCCTTACCTGACAAGCAGTAGAATGTCATCATGTTTTAGTCTTACACCAGAGCCAACAATGAGCTGAAGGAATTTCATTTCAGTATTTCCATAATGTCAGGCTGTCATGTCCTATATTTAAGGCCATGTAAGGTTCATCAAGCACCATGAGGCTTGAACTTTGTCTGATCGAGTCTACTTCACAAGAGGTTAATAGTTCGTTGATAGTGAAACTGAGCATTAGTACAGGTTGCTTATTGCCAACAGACGAGAGGAATCTTACCAAACAATGTTAAAATTTCCAAAAAGGTGGGAAGTGATAGTCTGAGGGTTTCTTGAAATAAATGAAGATTATACTATTTATTGAAGGGGAGAATAAGAAAATTTTAATCTAAGTAGGACGTTTTCAGGGAAAAGGGAAGGACATAGTGCAAACTGAATTTCTGTATTTGAGGCTGTTATATATAGATTATTTTCTTTAACCTTTACTAGGTTTTTCTCAAGGATGTTTTTAGAATAGGAGTCAAACAGGACATCCTATCCCTTTGTGGAAGGTTTTCTTGAAAACTGAATTACCAAACAACTTCTTCAGTATAAAATTTCTTTGAAATTTTCAGAGCATCCAAAGGATAATAGAATGTGGCTCTGCTAAAGAGCATGGATCATTTTGGAATTTTTGGTTTTGTCTATGTAGAAGTTACATCCCGTTTTCAGGAATACTACCATTGAATGCTAATGGTGATGGCAAAGTTTGCAACACTATAATTCCAGCAATCTTTGTGTCATCTGTAATTTTTGACAGTAATAATAATCAATTTTGTAATAAATGATGAATAAAATCAAATTATTAAATAAGTTAATTGAATTATTATTAATTGGATTATGGATAAAGCTATGGTCTGGACATTGGTATAAACCAATGAAATATTTTTCTAAATGATGAATGAATGTTGAGATCCAACAATTAATCAGTTTTTAAATTATTTAACTTTTGTATAAATGTATTTCTAGTAAGAAAGCTATGGAGAACTAAGACAAATACTTTACAGAATACCATTAATACCATTTTGTCAGCCTAATTTATCACTACATCAAATAATTTTGCCAAGTGTATTTAATAAAATGTAACCATGTGTGTTAATGTCATTAATTGAATTGCTGTCTTCTACCAGCTTCTGTCTCAGAAATAAATATTAACAGCTTTTACTCTTCAGAGACCTTTTTTGACTGTTGGAATATTCACTTTAGTATATAATAACATACAAATTAGCTTATTTTTCTTACAGTCACAAGGAGTAGGTCTTCTGTTAACATAGTCTTTGTTTCAACATAAGCTTGCAGCATGTGGAAGGTCATGGGGCACTTGGGGAAATTTTAAGTGTCAGCGTGCCCTGTCTTAAGGCCTAGAAGTCCTGAGTTGCATGATGTACTATGAAACTTTGAGGATCTCTGCCACAGGTGATTGAATTTGGGGAATTAGGCATGAGGTGGAGGATCTAAATTAGTGCTAAAAGTGCTAAATTTGTACAGGTCATACTGTAATTAACTTCTACCTCCTGTTGAATATATATCATGATACTTGCTCTTCTTTTTAAAAACTGAGCTCCTCATATAGATGCACTACACAAAAGACATTTTTTACTTCATTATTTCTTTGTACAGAATTCAAATTTTAGGACTCTTGAGCTTTTCAAAAACAATATTGGTGTTGGATATCTACAGTTAAGTATGTCTGTTTTGCATAGTCTTTTGGGTTTTAAATACCAAATCTCTTCCCTTACAGAGAAGTCGATCAGGATTCTGATGGCTGCATCAGCTTCAAAGAGTTTGAATCTGCAATGAAGTATGGACAAGATGAAGTATCACCAGTGTACTTTGCCTAAGGAATATTCTCTGGTAAAAAGACAAAGTGAAAACTTCAGATCTCAAGATATTTAAAAATCAATGAAACTTCATTTGTTTCAGCCAGCATTTTAAGAACTTTGACTGTAAGTGTAGCTCTGAAGAACAGCCTTTGAAGATTTACTGTTGACAAGTTGGGTGTATTAATTTACATGTGTGTATGTGTGTAGAATGCTTAAAATATTTGAAATCTCAATTGATTCACAATCACCCTACTTAGGAACTGTATCTCTGTACTTTTTCTTTTTGACTTAACAGACAAAAAAAGGAGCAATTCTAATTTCCAGTTACTGTGAAATTTACTTGTTAACTTTTTCAACAGCCTTTTGTTGACAGACCAAAATATCTCACATGTATAAAATCATGTAGATTAAATTTATGGTAGATAATTCCTGTTGGTTTCAGGTTTTTTTATCAGTAGTATATTTGTCTTCACTTTACTGTTTTACTTACATAGATTGTTCTTTTCTATACATTACACATTGTTTTTAATTTAACATTTATTAGTTAATTAGCGACATGATTTAGTTCTGAACAATTACCAAGAACTGTGTATGTAAGGAAGCAAGCACAAATACTTAGCTTTTTTAAAAATTATTTTTAATAGATTTAAAAATAAATTTTTTAAGCCTGCGTCATGGACCTCAGTCTTGCAGGCTGAAAATTCTGTGTATTCAAACCTTCAGCTGACTTTTAGGGAAGAATTTGGAGATATACATATGTATGTACACTAGCAAGATGACAGAATTTCCCAATAGTTGAGGGACAGCATAAGGTAGAAGCTGTCATTGTCTATAAAGTTGTTTTCTCCCCTCTCTCTCTCTCTCTCTCTCATTCTCTTCTGTCCAGTAACAGGGAGATGTTCTTACCTGCTGTAACTTTATATACATCCATCCAAGCTGTGGTATAATGAGAGAAATCTTTTTTATTCAATTTATTTTATCTGTGATCACTTCCTACTGTCGTCTCGTGTTCATATTAATAGTAGCAGAAAACAAGAATTTCATTACAGGCAATGTCTCTGACCATATGCTCCACGCCACGGCTTCACTTCTGTTTACCTGCCAGTTCCTAAGTTGCTTATGGTAGTGATTTTTTTTTTTAACTGTCCAGAAGGAATCCTCTCCTCGAGACAGCGTAGAGACTGTAGCATATACTTAATATCGCTGAAAATAAATAGCAAAATAACAAATAATAATAATGATCAGTAAGAGGAAGAGAGTACCAATTTTACGCTTAAGTCAAGAGAGTCTCCAATTTCTTTCAAATTTCAGTGAGGCATTCCAGAGTACAACTTACAGGTGAAGTATTTATAAAATGGTATCTATGTTTTCTGCTCCTGTTACATGTATGTTTCTCTCCATGTACAATGAAAGTGGAATCTTTCTCTTTTTTAATTCCAAGGCAGTTAATGTATAAATAATGAGAGGAAGTTGGAGACACACAGCAGATATACCTGGTTCTGTATATAAAAAACAGGTACCTGCTAGATGAAATGAACTGTAACTCAAATATCATGCTTTATATGCTAATCAGTGAGAGCAAACTGGTGTTGCCTTTGAAAGGTGATGGTATGACATGCTAATAGATTGGAGCTTTGCCTTAGAAATGCCATTTCCCAACAGATGAATGTTTTCATAAGAGAATCATCACCATAGATGTTAATTAGCAATATCATCACATGCTCTTCTGAGATGCAGGAGATTGAATTATTATCCCACAGGGATAGTTACTACAGGTCTATGCACAGTCATGAGAAAATGTACGACAGTTTGCTGTGTTATTACTTAGACTGTATTTTTTTGTTCAGTAGACCTCAGTTTTTTTGGTGCCCAGACCCTGTACCCTTCCTGAACACTAAATCCATGCAGTATTATTTTATTGTGATGTATTATTTTATCATTATTTATTATTTTAGTAATTTAAAAAATAATTATTTAGTTCATAGGGAGCAGTTAAAAATGCTGTGGCCTTCTGTTTATATTTCTAGTATACCTGTGATTTGTTGTCTAAATAGCTGACAAGGTATATGCTATATTGTACAAGTGTAATATTCTGTTAAATATTTTACCAAACAGAAAGATCTTTGTATGCTTTTAATAGTAACAAATTTATAGATCTTGTATATATGGCAAGGAACTCTAGAGAGGAAAGTGCTCTTATCTCCTTTATTTCCATATGTTCTCAATCTTCATTTTCTCAAGGGCTTGAAAAGGTACTATGAACTTGAATTGCTGAGTCAACATAAACTCCAAGAGAGGCCAATGACATTTTTTTACCATGTTGGAATTTTTTTAGAAAAGAGCAGGTCTGTTTTAAAGGATGATAAGTACTCTCATTTCTCTTCCCATGGGGACTGACAGAAGGAAACTGCTGATGACCACAGTGAAGTGGAACTGAGTAGGCCATGGTGACACTCTTCCTTTTGAATACTTGAATGGACATTAATTACTAGCTACTGCTTGTCTGGGTTTTGGCTAGCAAACTGCAGAAACACTTCGGCCATGGCTAAAAACAGATAAAATTAGGAGTGACATTTATCAGGTGGTGGCCTATTCTCACTAATGGTTTGGGAAAAAAACAAAAGCAATAACTACCCAGCTATTGGATGAAAGAGGCTACATGCTCCTCAGTTTTTGTTTTCTGTTGCTGGTGTTAGAGCTCAGCATCAAAGGTCAACATGGAAGGATTGGCAGAGCTAAGAGCTATGATCAGCCTTAGCCTACAAGCTGCAACTCTGACAACTCAGTGACATAAAATGAGACTATTCACTCATTAGCAGGTTACGTTCTTATCTGCAACATTTCCAAGAGTGTAAGGACATCAATGATAAAAGTGATAGGAGCCGAGATAATAAATTTTTTTTGTTTGATTGCTGCCATCTTTGCCCCTGGGAGCCATAACTGTCTGAACCTCCAGAACTGAAAAAAAATGAGTTGCAGTAGCTAAAGAGCCATTGCTCTCTAACAAATAGTTATTCATGTACCTTATGGATCAGAAGATGTTCAAGATTTACTTAGCAGAATATTATACTATCTTTTCAAAATTAATGAGTACATTTGCTTTCTTACTACATAAACTTTTTCTTGTTTTCTGACACCTTATTTACTTAACAAACAGGATTTCCTTATTAAATGTATCCATTAAAAAATATTTACTTTCCAGTGAGTGATCATCTGTTTAAATTATTTTCAAATGTATCCCTTATATGCTTAGCCAGTTGCCACCATTTTATAGCAAATAGATTATATAACCATAAATGCTCTCAAAGTATATTTGTTTTGTTCCCCTGGGGCTTCTGTAATTCCCTATAGCTGTTGAAATCTAGTAATCTGTAATTTTCTTTTAAAGGATTTGGATGGTTTAGACTTTTTACCATGGCCTGTACAGACAGCAAACAGGGCAACCTGTTTTAAACTGAAAGAAGGTAGGTTTAGTTTGGACAAGTTGTTCAGAGAAGCTGTGAATGCTCCATCATTGGAAGCATTCAAGGTCAGGCTGGATGGGGCTTTGAGTGACCTGATCTTGTGAAAGATGTCCCTGCTCATGGCAGGGGGATGGACTAGATGACCTTTAAATATTCTTCCCAACCAATCTCATTCTATGTTTCTATTATTTTATTTATTGAATGAACAATTGTAAAACTAGGGTCTTCGGGCTACATGACAGTTGTGATGGCCTGGCCAGTGTAATATACTGAAATCTGAGAGAGTTTTCACTGAAAAAGAATTCAGATAATTAAGTCAAATATCAAGATTGGCCACACATAATTTTTTTTTTTTTACTTTTTACTTTTTTTCCCCCGTCAAATAATATTTCATCCATTTATTCATTAATCAGAAGAATAAAAAGAAATAAATATGTGCAGTACATCATAGAAGAGGTAGTGTTTCCCTATAAGGTTCCCAAAATAAAACTTTGTGTAAAGATAGTACATTAAGTTTGTGGCAGTGTTACTGTGTCTTCTATCTTTAATCAGCTGTGTGGGTGGTGGCTGACTAGTCAGAGTAACTAGCTGACACATGAAATGTCACAGTTCAAAGAAAAGCTTTGGCATGACTCTCATTTACTATAATATATCAGCCTTCCACTTCTCTAGCAATGAAATGCCGTCTTAAAATCAGGATGAATTACAACTGCATTCTGCATTCCTGCTTTGATTCCTTAACACTATTCTTTGGGAAGGCTGCCCAAATGTAAAAAAGAGTCAGGCCTGTTTGTTTAACATTTTGTGTAGAGATTCCCTGTAACAATCTGAGAAAATACATTGCACCATTGTCTAAAAGAAATAGTAGTAACAGCTGGGGGTTTTAACCATAGTTATTTAAGGATCCATATTTGAGCCTTTTATTTGCAAGAAGTAAAAAATTAGTGATGAATTTTAAAAGAGCCCAGAGGTTGCACATGCATTAACATTTTATCTCAAAGCAGTGCAGTTCTGAAGAGAACCTCTGATCTTCCCCACTTTCTGTGCATTGGTTTGGTTTGCAGAGTCATTATGGTACATGCAAATCAAGATTCATTCTGGAGGACAATAAACTAGACCATTCTGGGCTCTCATGTAACATGCAGCAATACCCAGTGGAGACATGAGTCTGAACAATGACTACTTTGCACCACCATGAAGTTCTCCAAGCCTTGCTGCATATGTCAAGCAGTCCAGCTGACCATCAGCAACAAGGCATCCCATTCTCCATGTCTGGTTTTTCATTTGAATGAAAAGCCAGTGTCACTGCCCTCAGTGTCCTCTTGGATTTGTTTCCATGGCTCAAGGCCTTTCTTAGTCCTTTCAATGGGACCTTTGGATGTTGATCAAAGTTAGATTGGGGGCAGAGTTTGGCAACCTGTGCCAGTGTCTCACCACTCTCACAGTGAAGAATTTCTTCCTAATATCTAACCTAAACCTACTTTCTTTCAGTATGAGACCATTCCCCCTTGTCCTGTCACCACATTCTCTTGTAAAAAGTCCCTCTCTAGCTTTCTCGTAGGATCCCTTCAGGTACTGGAAGGCAGCAATTAGGTCACCCCAAAGCCTTCTCTTTTCCAGACTGAATAAACCAAATTCTCTCATTCTTTCCTACTAAACGACTGGTTTTGCACTGAAGTATTTGCTAATGTAGAGTTAGTCAAGGAGTCTGGTGTTTAAAATTGCTTTGATACCCATGATGTGGAGAATATCTCAGCCTTAGTCAAATGATATTTCTCACTGACACCAGGGATGAGTATTTCTTTTTGTGCCCTAGACAAGTTTGCATTTGTTTATAAAATTCTTTTAAAGAGTCATTCTAATTTATATAAATTTAATTTACCATTGGCTTTACTATATACAACAAAAAGTTGAATAATGTAGATGAGGATGGCGTACAAACTAGCTATGAAAATTAAGACACCTACAATGGTACATCTTAGAATAGATTGCTGTGTTAAAAGATCTTAGGTAGGTCTCCTGAGAAAAGCCTAGTAGCTGCAGAACATTTATGATAGAAAGGAAAAAAAAAACTTTTAAATACCCAGTCTTTCCTGGAGAAGAAAGCTGTGATAGATGTTAAATAATTGTGAAATATTCAGTGACATATTGAGATGTAACAGATGCTATGGAATCATGTTATACTCAAACATTGTACTAATTTTGTAAGTGTCATATATTTGTTAGCATTCCTATTTCTGGCTAAGGGCAATCTTGAGAGTTAGTAATGTGAAATCTAGTGATAAAAGAGTACAAATAACAAATCATTTGAAGTTCTGCTTACCCACACTGTTGGGAAGGCAGCATACAAACATATTTATGTATCTCAAAAGGCCTCAGAAGCTGAATTACGTGAAATTCTGACCTTTGACAGCACTGTCTTGGAAGAGGAAAGCTCTACTCCAGAACTGATATCCTGTGTCAGAAAACATCAGCCCTGAGATAGGACCACAAGTATCCTAGATTTTTCAAGTCCTCATTCGGAAGACAGGTAAACCTGACCTGATTAACTAGCGTGTTTATTAGGAACATGTTTTAAGATTTCTTTATTTTTTCTGAGAGGGTCTTGGTCTGAATCAATACATTTAATTAAATGTTTTGGGAGGGGAGGTGTTATTTTGGTTTTTTTGTAGTTAGCTTTGTGAAATGAATACTTTTTATTGGATATTTTAATAATACCCTGAAGTCAGACCTGCAAGGAAAATTACAGAAAAGTACAAATGATGGAGCCCAAAAGACCTTTGTGGACGGAGACAGAATTTCATCACATGAAAGATCAAAAGCAGAGTCCTGAAATTTAAGATAAATGCAAGAAAATTGTAATTGTACTAAGAGACAGATCTAGGCTCCACTTCTTCCAAAGTGCAGTCTCTGACAGTTGGTAGCAGTGGTGAAGTAAACTGCTACAGTCTTTTTGAGATAATCAGAACTATGCTTACTGCTGCGGTTGTGGAAATAACTGTGGCTTTATATAGCAGCATAATAATGCTTCCCATTTTATGTTCTATAGCTTTCATATTAAGAATTTAAGATTCAGTAGTGAAATGGATGTAGAGTTAATTCAGCAATAACGTTAGGAAGCAGTTGGATTTCTCTTTATTTTTGCCATGATCTTCATTCATACATGATATATAATTTTACTATCATAAACAAAAATGCATACATATATACGATAAATATCATAAATAAGAAATAAAAATTAGAAGTCAGACTATTCATAATATTTAAGCACCTAAACAAATTGGAAGGTGGCTCTTATAATCTGCAAAATGATTGAGGCAGCGAAGTGCTAGCTTGTACTGAAATCTAGTAGTACATCACTTTGAAAACCCTGCAGGAATTAGCCTCCAGCTTAAGGGCTCTTTTTAAAATTAGACACTTCATATGAAAAAATAGGAAAAAGAAGATTTTTAAAAATCAGACACCTATCATAGAAAGCCTCAGTCACGCAGTTCACTGAGAACATGAGGTAGATCCTCAGACTGGTACTTGACCACTGGTGGATTTATAGACTGTAGAGCAACATAATGCAGAATGCTGCCTAGAAACAAGGTTTGAGTTCTGTGCTCTGCCGTGGTGATACAGCTGTGCTGTTCTGAGTAGGAGGAGTCCTTCCAGCATCTGCTGAGAACCCTCTGCACTGCTGTCCCGTGCTCTATCTGCCCTGTTAGGTAGGGAGTGTTCAAATCTCTATGCAGTGCCACAGCCTGGGTGTATTATGATCAGACGGAGTCTGCTTCATAGAGAGATTTGCTCTGTTCACAATGATCTATGAGAAAAGCTGCACATTTCTAAACTTAGCAAATCACCTAAATTTACAGGACCTTAATATACAGATTTCTTTAAAAATCATTTAATACTGAAACTTATGAGGTGATTTGGCAAAGACTGGTCAGAAACTATGTTAACATTGCTGCTATAATTACAGTGTTTTGCTCTTAATTGTGAAAACTGTCATGATCTACAAGTTGGGATGATGTGTTAAAATTTAGATCAGGAAAAGACCAATTTTTAGACATACAGAACGGAAGGCTTTTAGTCAAGGGTGAGAAATCATGTTGGATCTCTACCTGAGAGCTCGTCATGGCAAAAAGAACAGTAGAATCACAAAAAAAATATATACTGGTAACTGTCTGAGTTGTACCAGTTCTCCATAGCAGTGATTCATCATTGCAGTTCTTTGTTCTCCATGGCAGTTCTCTACCTATAATATGGAACAAAAAAAATTTAGGAATGGTGTGCACAGGGCAAGGGACATAAAGAAATTCAGGCACCTTTGTGCTCCTGAAATAATATGAACTTCAGAAATGCCCTATGGGTCAGGTCTGTGGTCCATTAAGTTCAATGGCCTGCCTCCAACTATGCTCGTGGGAAACAGTGTTTGGAAAGGGCACAGAAACCAGGGTATTGCCTGCAGTTCGGTCCCTCATACTGCTTCAGCATCCACAGACACCAGATTAAGAAAGCTGGAGGGCACTCTGCTAGTCTTAAAGACTTATGAGGCAAAACCCCCAAACATTTACTTTTACCAGAATTCCTAAACACAGGCTAAGCTAAACTTGAAATGGCTGGGACCCTTCCAATCATAGCTGAAAAAACAAAACCTAGACTCTGTCATAAGAAAATGTAAACAGTCAAAGACTTTCAAAGTATATTTATGATATTTTATATATATATATATAATTCAGTATTCTTTTACAGCATGCTCCTTTCTCCTAGGAAGCATATAAATGAAATTATATTTTAGCTGCTAATTAATAGTGTTCCACAGCCTTCTGACAACAGAGGAAATTCTTCAGTGTCAGCTTTGCTCTCCCTTGCGCCTACTTTCTTTGAAATTACTTTTATCATGCTTTCAGCAAGACTATAGCTCTTAACAGGGGCCTTGGTATCAAAGATGGAAAGATTCGAAGATGGACTTGCACACAGAAATCCTTCAGTTATATTTTACTTCAAAACTTCTATCTATTTGGGCTAAAAATGAGAAAATTATTTCTCTCAATGACATACCCCTGTATTTCACAAAGATGTTCCCAATGTGGTTTGTGTATTACATTAAATGTGTTCAAATGTGGTAAAAATAATAAGCTGTCCACTTAATAATTGTAGGTTTTCAATAACCTGCAAACTAACGCAGTCATTAAAAAGTAAAACAATAATATTAAAAAAAGAGCAAAAATATAAGTCTTCTATAAAACTGTTCAGGAAAGATTCCTCATAAATTTCTAAATGAAGGTATGCTGCATTGCTTTTATACCGTAATTTCAAAATCCAATGCCACTTAGTATGGGATCAAATCCCTCACAGAGGCTGTCATATCAGAGCAACATTGATAGTTGGACTTGGTGATCTTAAAGGTCTTTTCCAAAGTAAATGCTCCCATGATTCTATGATTAATACAGCAGACTCATAATTCCAAGTTTCTTTAACAAGGTCTGATTTTTAAAAATATGTTGATTGACATACGTACAGTACCATCCTATGATTTCTTATTGACTGGGTATGGTATTCTCTCTTGTGTTATCTGCATTTCTTATTTATATTTGGTCCTTTTTATGTCATTCTTGCACTGTAAAAGGATGTTAGAATGAGTGTAAATGTGTTTTATACTCCATTTATATTCCCAAAATGGTATAAAATTAACAAATGAAGAACATAAGCAAGGTTATTTTATGTAACTTTGTATGTGTTTAAAGTTGCGGGCTTCCGGGCTTCTCTGTGAGATTGTACAGAGTATCTCAGATTCCAGGAAATATTACATCTTCCCAAGTGAATGGCAATAATTGAAGTACCTATCTTCCATCTCTCACTTTAGAGGTTTTCTTCACTCCCTGTGTTACACAATCGTTATGGATGTGACATCCTGTTATTACATGAAAAAGTGGAGATTTCCAGGAGATAAAATCTCAATTAATACAAGGACCCTTTGAGTGTACATCACTGGGAAGTCTAGCTAAAAATTCTTCTGAGGGAGAATCTGACGCCAAGACAAATGTTAAAGAGTGCATTTCAGTGTTTTCCAGAGGTAGCTTGAATCTTCATACTCCTACAAATTCATTTCTACTTTTTTTTCTATTTACTTTTTGACATCATGAATTTAGTTTACATTATTTTAAACAAGATTTAGTCTTCTTTTGATAAAGTTGTTATATACAAAGAGAAGGTTTAAACATGTTACTGTCTTTAAACAGTCCTGCTGATTGTATAGCAGAAATGCTGATAGAGACTTCCTAAAGGCACTGCTTTGAAGAATGGAATTGAAAAGGACCCAGAAAAAAAGTAGACCAAACCTGTCCTTGCCACATTAGGCTGACCAGAGCATCTCAGGACAACTGAGAAACCTTGGAATATGACACTAGAAATGCATTTCAAGTATTGAGAGAGATATACAAACGAATTAATTTGTGGATTTCATACAAAAGAAGTTACAGTAACATAAAACTATTTTGGGTTTAGACATGATTGTAATAGTAATATTATTTGTGTCTGCTGATTTGCATTCCATTTCACCCAGTGTGAATCCAACATTCGCAGGACTACATAGGCATCAGTGAAGGTAAATGTGGAATTTTCAAAGGTATGAAACTTAGAGCCATGACTTACTGAAATTACATACAACACATTTCTGAAGCCTTTAGGGCTTGACTTGGGACAAAAAGATACACAAGAGCTAATTTATGTCAGTGAAAAGTAGCTGAAACTAAGATGCTTTCAAATATCTGAACTAATTATTCTCTTGCTAACTGTAAATGTCTCTATGTTGTGCTCCACAGCAGAGAAATACCCTAGCACATTTTTCAGTATCTCATCCATAGCCAGTGGAATCAGAGGTGTCAGAGAAGATTTTGTTTTGTCAGCATAATCTTGAATGCTGATGATATGTATGAAAACAGTAATCTAGTTACATGTCAACTGTTGGAAGTTTTGTTGGAAGATTTGCAACTACACAAAACATATTTTTACTTACAACTTACATTTCACTCAAAAACCATTGCTGCCCAATAAACAAGAAATACCATGATGCCATTTTGTAGTCACTTTTCAGAGCACAGCAGTTAATCTAACTCTAAAGTTACACTGTTACTGTATATTAGAAAATATATTTGATGTTCACTTACCTGCAATACAGGGCTGGGGTTATCTTAAACTTGGCATTTTTATGCCTTTTAAAGCCATCATGCTGTAAACTGCATGCTATCCAGTAAAAAAAAAATGTTTTTCTTTCCTTTAAATACAGTTGATCACTATTTCAGAAATATTTACCACATCAGCATCTATCCTTGCACAGGATCCCAGTAGGCAAAGTATTCTGCAACCATGTCTAAGAGGGTCTCTGCCTCTCAGAATAGGGTACATAGTTCATCTTTCATGCTGGTGAGATAAAATACTTACTCCACTGTTTTATGACTGATTTTACTTATCTCCAGCTATGCAAATACCACATTTTTGCATGTTTTGCAAAAACTGTTAACGCCCCTTCCTGAATCAATCAACGGCAAACCTGAATATTTCACCTCTGTGAAGCAGTCTCTGTTATTATCATAAAAATCACGTGGGCAACAGTAGGCTGGCAATCTATGTTTGATGTTTCTCCTCCTTGCAGCAGATAATGTATGTGCATAATTGCTCAAGTGCCATCTGGTTGCAACTTAAGATGTGTTGCTCATTGATAATGAAAGCACTGATTCTGTCCCACACATAAGATGGAAGTCTGTTTAATACAAGTATGCCTGGTTTTGTAGGACCCTGATATAAAAAAAGAGCAATGCCTTGTCAAAACCTTTTAAGAAATGTGTATTTCATAATAGTTTTTCTAAATAGAATGAAAATATGGCTGAAAGAGACCTGATTGTTTTGGAATTGAAAAATTTAATTGTTGCTATGAGCATGGAGTGGCAGCGTGAAGCTCTCAGCCCATTTAATCACACTATAGAGCCCCCATAGGGCTTCCCTAGCACAGAGGAAAGGAGAGGGAAGAGTGAGGTTGAAAGGTGGTTGGGGCTGAGGCCAGAGTGCACTGCAGTAAATGGCAAAACTCTCTTTGACACCTGTGTGTATGGCACTGCCCTTGTCTGCTCAAAACGTGGGGTGGTGTCAGAGCAATTGGGAAAAAACCCAGGAAGAAGTGACAACTGAGCAAAAATATTACTTGAATGCACAAAAGACTTGCAGATATGAGAAAAAAAACAAAATAATCTTTTTTTTCATGTCCATTGATAGTGCAAAAAGTAATGTGATTAAACTGTGGCAAGTGAGATTTACTTTAAAGCAGGGGAAACTCTTTAATGAACAGGGAGTGACTGGCAGGGATCTCTTGCCTGAAGCAGTTGTCAAGTGCCCATTAACAGGGAGGCTCTAGAAGAGGTTGAGCACATACCTGCGAAGATAAGCTTAGCCCATTCTGCCATGGGGCAGGGAGATCAAAGAATGACCTCTGAGATCCTTCCAACCCCTGCTGTGGTCCTCTGTATTCTGCATGGACACTCCTCATCTCTCGTGCCTTTGTAGCAACATTTGTGCATAACTTGTCATTTCAAGGAGCAATGCCTTTAGCAGTTCTTCCCTTTGACCTGTGTTTGAGACAAGAAAAAGGTGAAGCATTATATATTTGGTTTTTTAAAATCACTTTTAAAATTTGCTTGTCTGTCTGATAATGTTCATTTTAAACACAGATTATTGCCATTTCAAATGTGTGCAAAAGTGACAAGGGAGGTGACTAGCAGCTTATTATTAATTTGCTGCTTTTATTTTCAGGAAATTAACATTCTGGCAAGAAATTTAATTGGACTTTTGTTAATTCTCACAGTAATGCTTTGGTTTTTCCTTTTGGGACTGGAGAGAAAAGCCAGCATCTGGTGTTTGAGGATGCTAGGGACTTACACCATATTCTGTCTAATATCTCTACTGTAAATAAACAAAATGAATAATTAAGTGAATAATGAGGTGTCCTGAATGAAGACTTCTTTGACAGCATCTATGGTATGTTTGTACTCCTGTCATTTGTTCTCTATTGGGCATCTTGGGCAGCACATTGCCTGTATGGATATTCGCAATGTATTTTTTTCAAGCAGAACCCAGAAATAATATTAACAAAGGCTGCAGATCTGCAGACATGCTTTTGCTCTTCAGACCTCTACCTGTCTGTATGAAAGGGGCAAACATAAGAATAGGAGAATTTGTGTCGTGGCCCCAAGGACACTGACAGGCCTGACTGCCCCTGCCTGGCTTCCCCCAGGGGCACCCCCACCCTGCTTATGGCTCAGCACCCCATTTCAGCCCGCCGGGGCCATCAGCCCCTGCCCCAGCAATGCCACAGCAGGGCTGGTCTCCAGCTGCCCACAGCCCTGCCCAGCCATGGGCCCCGACAAGCCTGGCATACCTCTGGACTCGTGTTCCCAGCTGGTGCCCAGCCTGAGCCCAGCCTTGTCCCCAGGGACGTGCCCGATGCCCAGGGCTCCCTGGTGTCACCAGCCTGCCCTGCCATCCTGCGGCTGTCCCCAGTGTCCCCAGCCAACCCTGCTGCCCCAGGGAGCTCCCACGGCCCACAGGGAGCCACCAGGGCCTGCTGCCCCACAGCTTCTAAGGTGGTTTAAGCTCAGACAAAATGCAGACAAGCCTCATCACAGGTGTTGTATAGTCTGTCCTGACACAAAACAATTCTGTGAATTGTTGGGATATTTTACTGTTCTTGCTGCAGGGACAGACCTGGGATTTTGTTCACCTCCTGGATGCAGATGGTCTCCCCCAGTGGGTCCCCCTGTCCTGCTCGGCCACCTGAGACAACGCCAGGCCTCCTCTGGGTTGGAAAGAGGCAAGTCCCCATCTTTATATTTTCAGGACTCCTGAGGGAATGCTGCCATTCCCTCATCAACTCCTCCCAAAACACCAAGACTTGGCAACTTGTTGAACTTGGATGTAATACTAGATGGAACTAAGAGACCACAGTCTTCTGAGGAGCAGCTGAGGGAGCTGGCATTGTTTAGCCTGGAGAAAAGAAGGCTCAGGGGAGACCTTACTACTTTCTATGACTGTCTGAAAGGAGTTCTATCCAGGTGGGTGTTGGTCTCTTCTCCCAGGTAACAAACTACAGGACAATAGGAAATGGCCTCAACTTGTGCCAGGGGAGGTTTAGATTGGATATTAGGAAAGCTTTCTTTATGGAAAGGGTGGTCAGGCATTGAAACAGGCTGTCCAGGGAAGTGGTGGAGTCACCATCCTTGGAAGTGTTCAAAGGGTGTGTGCATGTGGCACTTAGGGACGTGGTTTAGTGGGGAAGATGGTCATATGAGGTTAATGTTGGACTCAGTGATCTTAGAGGTCTTTTCCAGCCTTAATGATTCTGTGATTAATGAGTCTGTACTTGTTGGATGCAGATGGAATCTTCCATACATAACAATTTTGCAGTGGATGGAAATGTTCAAATCACTGGTACATCAGTGGCGTGAAGGGCAACTCTTCTCACAGTCCATGCAGCAACTAAGGACAGAGCAAGGGGCAGGAGCTGCTGGGTTCAGCCACAGACCTGCCTCAGCCATTGCTGAACAGTTGCTTCTTTTGTCTGTTCACTGCATTTTTAAAATATAAATTGGAAGTAATCTAGTTTGTTGATTTCATTTTCTTTTACAAAAAAATAGGTGACAACACAAGTGACTACTTGATACTTCTGTAAATGTGTGGTATCAGGCAAAGTGAAGGTATATTTGGGATTTTTCCCTTTGAATACTTTATTAACATTCCCGTGATTAGCACTGAGCAAGCTGAGACCTGCAGTTCTGCTGCTGTGCTGAGGCAACAGGAGACACCTCCCTCAGCCAAATTTCTAGTGAACTTTCTGAAGACAACAATGGAACAAGAGCTACAGGATTCCACAGGGGAACACCACCATCTCCTGACCATCCTTTAGACGGATTACTGGGGAAGCCTGACACTGAGGCAGCTGGATTCTGTGTCTGGAATTAACATTATCTCAAGTTCAGCTTTCCACCTTGAATGTAACTGTGTATAAATAGAATGCAAAGTGATTTTTTTGTATATGTGATATGATAATTAAAGTTAGCATTTTCTCAGCACTTGCTATTCTGAACTGTGAAGGAAAGCTAAATGAATTGTCAAGGAGACATAGTGGAAATTAATGATGGGGATAGAACTCAGAAAGGCTCTGGACATCTGGGCTCAGTGCTCTGCTGAACATCAGTAACTGGTTAAAATCCGTTAATATCAACTTAGGTGAGTGTCCTAAGCTTTTTCCTGACAACTCTTCTGGCTGCTAGCTATGCTTTTGTGCCTTCATTTCCAGCCCAGGGCCAGACATGCTCTTTTCCATCTCCTTGGGAAGAAGACTGAGTGGAATTGGCAGATGACTGCTGCAGCTGTATCACCTCTTTGCTCAGTCCCTTGTAGCCTGTGCTCACTGCCAGTGGTCAAGTTACCTAGTCACAGGTATGTAGTCCCCCAGCTTCCTATCATCTGCTTAGGGAAGAAACTTTAACACCCGTGCTGGAAAACATGTGAAATTGTAAGAAATATTGCCCCTGTCAGTGATGGAAAACTGCAAAAATCTCACTCTGAACCACAAATGTAGAAAAACAAGTTAAAAGACACCAGTGTTCTGCCACGACATCACTAAGATTTGATGAAATGACAGTTCTTAAAAAAAAAAAAAAAAAACACAAAAAGGATTTTCATGTCTGCCTTCAAACACTATCTTGAATAACAACTCATATTCCCAGTATCATGGCATGAAACCGTAGACATTGCGACTACACAAAGTATAGCTTGTCCAATGTTAAACCACCAGCAAGGACAAACTATTTTTAGAGTTGTCATATATTATTGCACCTGAGCTTTATTGGTCTTCAGATTAAAAAAGGCTTTTCTTCAGAGAAGTTCACTTGAATTTTACACTCATTTACTAAGCCCTATGTTACTATTCAATTTATTTTAAAGCAGATTCTTTGGGGAAAATTAGAAAGCTAATTTGAATTGATTCTTTGGAGATTCAGGCTTAAATGAAGTGCCATAAAATTGGCAGTCAAAGTGAAAAAATAGAATTGAATTCTATACTTGTACTACTCAGTGGACACGGGCACCTTGCTCTTTGCTGCTGCTGCTGAGGGTTTTGATGCAGTATATTTCAGACAATTTAAACACACCTAAGCATGACACTTCACTGAAGTTTTGGTCACTAAGGAACCACAGAGTATTCTTTGTTCAAATGGTTTTTATCAGATTATAAATTTATGGATGGCAGGTTCATAAAATTCATCATTCTCTCCAGGTTTTCAAAACTAATTTTATAAATTCCTAGTGGCATTAATCCTAATACTGGGGTAAGTAATGGTACTTTAGCATCTGGCCGTGGACTTGTCAGAGCAATGCTCCTCACCAGCAATCTCCCCTTTTTCCATTTCTAAGTGCACTAGCTCACATTGGGGTAAGAATGTTTGAGTGTCCAGCAGTTTTAACTCCAAATTGAAAACATTCTGTGACAGGTTTGAGGTTTAGGTAGCAGATGTGTGCTTTGGGTTTTTTCAAAAACAACATAACTTTTAGATTTTACTATCCCATATTACAGGGCATCTAAAATTGTTAACATTTTCAGACAATTTAGGCCACCATGGTAATTCATCATGAAATGCATAAACATTTGGTTTACAGGTCAAGCCTGTAGACAGAAACATTTTAGACTTCTAGAGACATTTTCCTCTAGAAAAATGAGACCGTCTGCTTAACAGAATTTATGTTTTTCTGTTACTGTTTGATGCATTTACAGCTTGGGAAATTCACAGAAATAATGGCTGAGGAGATGGTTGTTCAATTTCCTGTCACATAAATTACTGAGTAGATGTTCATTACTCCATCCCAGTGCTGTGTTTCCAACCTAATCAGAAGAAGAAGTGAGGATTTGAAAAGACATGCTGGAGAAAACTCCAGTGCATGCTATTATTTGTTCTGCACATATGGTCCCATATTAGAAATGACTGTTATTTTCTATCAGTAAATACATGAAGAAATATTTAAACTGAAAAAAAATATATTGTTTTGTTCTTATAAACTTTATGTGAAAACAGTTTTACTGCAAGAAGCCTTCATTCTCGGGATTATTTTCTGATGTGCCCAGCTTTCCAAACAGTATTAGTCAGAAGCAGACATGCTTATTTGCTTTAGCTCCCACTGTAAGTGTTGGACACCTGAAGTCAGACACCAAAGTTGATATTTAAATGTGGAAACTCAAATCCCCCAATCTTTCACACATGCTAAGTTTTGCTACAACCTTCAGCAATCTCAGTGGGAGCTGTGGCTGCTCAACATTTTGAAAATTTGGCAGTTTTAAGTGAGGTGCTTTGTGAAGGAGAGAGGTGGCTGTCTGCCTTGATCCAACTCAAATGCTCCTTGGAACCAGTTGGAAATGAGGGGGATGTGATACTTCCCTTGTTTGCTGCACTGCTGAGCTGATGGAAACCTACGGACTGCTCTCCTCTGTGCCCCTGGCTTTCTGAAAGCAGAGCTTGCTGTTCAGAAAGTTTCAGGCACCTGCTATTCAGAAACTTTCTTCTACCTCTTTTTGCTTAAGACATTAGGCAGAATTTGCCAGCATGCTGGCAGCCACAAGCATGTCAAGCTGTTTGGCTCCGGAAAGTGGCATGTGATGCATATTCTCATTCATAGGGCAGAATTTTGACAGAGCTGATCTCTGGATCCCTGGAAATCCTTCAGCATCTGTCATGCTTACATAAAGAATAACATTTGCTCAAAGCCAGAGACCTGTCCTCAGTGTATCTCATTGGCTGAGAATCTGAAATTTCCCTCTGTTGAAAATGGAATTGTTTCTGAATGCTGCATGCAATAAGAATAAAACAATGTGAAGGATAAAGAAAAAATAAGAAAAGTAAATTTCATCCAGTTGTCTCTGCTTTGTATTTCTGTTCTTACCCCACCTGAGTGGAGTAAGAAGCCTGAGTCTTTCCTCTCTGCAGAGCAGCACTTTGGGAACAAGCTCTTACCTGTGATGCAACCCTGAGCCAGGCATGTCCCTCTCTTTCTTCAAAGTGAGAGTATGAAATGACATCAGCACTGTCCAGTCCTTAGATCTCTGTATTATTTATCTATTATAATATTAAAATAAGCCAGGATAACCTTTTTCCATAAATAAACATAGATTTCTGACACAAAATGAACACAGGGTTTGGAAACCTGCCTCCTTCCTGCTCCCATCTCCCTGCAGGGTACCTCCTTCCCTCAAGCCTGGCTTTTCCATCCTGTGGTTTTCAGTGGCTTCTTGGACTGAGTAAGTCCATGAAACTCTTGCAGTTCCTTGGGGAAACCTGCTGCTCCCTGGGTCCCCACAGCTCCAGGTCTGCTCCCTTCTGCCACCTTCCTAGTGCATCCCGAGGCCTTCCCCATGGCCCTATCTGGTGCTCCCCAGCTGAGGAGACTCTCAGCAAGCTCTTCTGTCAACTTGTATAAGGATAAGCAATGATTTGTTAAGAATCCTGTTTTGATCCTGTTAAATTAAGGGTAAACTACAAGCTTTGTGTTTTACCGATTGATGTCATTGGTGATCTTTTTCTTGGAGAAGGAAGTTGGCCAGCAGTTTTGGTTGTTACTCTGTTGTAAATAATGATATAAACTGTTAATTACATGACTGTTTTTATTTGCTGAAGATTAGTAAAAGCCTTTTAAGAACCCCATCAGGTTTTGGAGGGTTATTAAATCATATTGTAAAAGGATGGATCCATACCTGACTCTAAATGGCAAATTGATTCCAGGTAAGGTCTAGAGAAAGTATGCAAAGAAAATGAAAGACACTTCTTACTTTTTAGGAAAAAAAACCTGCATGAGAACAGGAAATCATTGCAAACAATTTAAATAATTTAAGCTTTTTTTTCTAATTAGACTTTTATAATTGCAGTGAATTGTCTCTTTTTCATAACTGTGTCTGAGTCCCCTTGCTGATCTGAGTGCTGTCCCTCAAATGGGGGGTCTTGTGTCTCATTTGTATTAAGATGAAAACTCATAGTTTTCTCAGGTTTATATCAGAGTTTAGTTATAATGATGACTATCTTCCAATTATAGTTTTAAATAGACCTGATTTTATTTGGATATTTATTATATCCTGTCACCAGAAATAGTAATATAGTAAAACCAGATTTGATTATTAGCTAAACCTTTGACAATATAACTCAATACATAAGTTTTCTCTTTGAGTTAAGCATCAGAAGATGCAATTTCCATTCTTTTAGCCAGCACAATAATTTTCTTTAGAAAACCTTTTGGAAATGTTCTTTTACAAGATTCTGACCTTTTTTATTCTCATATCTTCTAGGGGCAATGTGAAAGAAGTAAAGGAGGAAATTCAAGTGCAGGAAGCAGAAAAAGGATGAAAATCAGGAGAGGGTTTTCTTTTCAGAAAAATGAAAATGGAAAAAATCTAAAAAACCTTTTTATGGGAAGCCGAGTAAGTACACATTGTTTATTTCAAAACTACCTATAGAAATAGTAGTATAAATGAAAATATTTGCCATCATTACAAGCTGCCCATAGGCAGTCTTACTATAATTATTTTATTCTGTGTCTAATGCTAAAGTGTCACACCATGGAGATAAGTGCTTTAGAGATGCCAGTAGATAGGCTTTTGATACTAAACCACATGGTATTATCACACAGTATTCAAAGTAAGAAATAGTACAATGGCAAGGGAATTACCTTTATTTGACAGCTGGGAGCACATGTCCATAGCAGAGCTGAAGGCAAAGCAGAGCATGTGCTGCATGGTCCGTGTGTCCTTTCTGCCCGCGCTGTCCATGAGCAAAGCAGAGAGCCTGGCTGAGGTGCTGCTGGCACCCAGGGTGCTACCCAGCAGCTGCAGTGCCCCATACCTCCGGGGTGTATCAACAGCTCACATCCTGTGCAGACAGGGCACTTTTGCTCTCTGATGCTTTCTAGGTATAATTTCAATGGGACATCAATATCCAGTTTCAGCCACAGCTGCCTTTGCTCTGTTTTAATTATCTGATGACCATGGTAACTCCATTTATTTCATAATTTTTTCAAGCTATCAGAAAAGTAAAATCTAAAAGATATGTCTAAAGAACCAGAAAATGTACAACATAGACATCTTTATAAAGCTGTATTTGTGAAATGACTACAGAAAATTATCTAACACAATATTTACAAAACAAGACTTAAACCAAGCAAATTAATACTGAAAGACTGTACAAGCCTCACAGTAAATCTTGTTTTTCAATATACATAGGAAACATAAAAGCATTGTCATGCCAAGTAACAAATTCCCTTTTCGTCATCACATAACAAGACCTCTGACTGGAGCTGTCCCTCAGGATAGTCTGACTTTATCTTTGTTTGTTGTTCACGTTAAATCCAGTACATAATTTTTTGACTTTTAGAATCAGGTTGACATTTTATTATTAGTGTTAGTAAGCAGAAAATATTGTCAATGGAGTTTACCTTAAGAGTTACTTACATTATCTTACATGATAATGAAGACGTAAATTTTTAAATATCTATGCATGTCTATTCCAAGAAGCAGAACGTTTGTAGTTCCAGAACTCTGTTCCCTTTCTTAAGGCTAATACATGTAGATGAACAAACCGATCTCCAAATAAGCCAAGTCACTTCAATGGTTTTACAGTAAAGGTAAGTTACAGCTGCCTCTAGTCTGATCCATCCTCTGAAAGGCTGAGGACATGAAAGACCATTCACTAGACTAAAGTAAGTGCTCTGAGGAATGTGAAACTCAAAAAACGTACACATTTCTGTGACAAAATGCTACATACACTGTATTTGGTAAATTAATAATAATAGCATAATTATTAGATTGATTTTATTAGATATACAACAAAAATATTTTTTTTAAAATCACCATTTTTAGTATGTTTCATTCACAGAACTAAATGTATACTGTGCTTAGGCATGTTTCAAAACTTACCCTGTAATTAAAATATATGGAGGATCCAGGGTGCCATTGCTAACGCAGGTACCATCCCCCTTAAATTGCCTGGCCACTGCACCATGTAATTGAGGGCAGAAATGGACCAGGATCTGTCTGCTAGTATATGTCAGCAAGGAATTATCTATAATGATTCTTTGCCCATTTATCATTTCGTAGAAGATTTTGCAATAATTTCTTCAGCTCTCATGCATGCCCACTCTACAGCCATGTTTGCACCGTGTTTCTTTGGCATGTGTTGAAAACAATTATTAGCACATGCTGAAGACTATCAAATGGGATGTTTGCAGCTGTCATTTCCCAGGATTATCTTTTGCCTTCCATTTGGGCTGATTATGTCTGTTGTCAACAGGCTGTTGGGGGATCATGTAACAGGGGCCAAATGCAAGACTCTTCTCATCAGACAGCACTTAGGGGTGAGAAACCCAGGGGAAATTAATGCAGGGGACATAAAAAGAGAAAATAAGCACAGAGAAGGAATAACGGAGTTTGGTTCATAGCTGAGTGATGTTTCATAACTTCAGCATAATTTGGCTTTTTCGTGAAGCTAATGCTTCATTCAATGCAATTTTATTCTTGAATTACCTACAAATTCAAAATGATCTTCTGACTACATCATCTGGTCTGACTCAGACATGGCAAATACAATACGAGCAACTCCACATCACTAAGGCACTGGAGCCTGCAGCTAGGGAAGCCCGAGGCATTTCCTCAAATTCCCATTGAAGTTGCTAGAAGGTTCTCCTAAATAAAGAAAGTGAAGTGCCTGTGATCAGACTATGCTCCTCACAGAATGGGGATGTGCTGGGAAAAATTCCCTGTATATGAAGACTTGTCAAAAATACAACCCCCAGCACATGCAGCATTTCACTGCTGAGAGCCAGATGGATGGTGGATACCCTTCACCCAGTCCTCTTTCTGCACCTTTTCTTTTTTCATATGTTTAAGGCAGAGAGAAGTAATTAACAATATGTGGGCTGGGAGAAGTGTAGAGTATTACACTCCAAGACTTAAAATGCTCACAGGCACTTGATGCCTTGCTGCACTGAGAACTACTCACAAGTTGCTGCTCCTAAAGTCCAGCCATATGTGTTAGAAAAACTAGTGTGAAGTTTTAATGTGCAAGTAGATAGTTAGACAGGCACATTAATATTTCATGGAGAATTGTTAGACTCAGATAAATATGCAAGAGGCTTTTTTTCAGATCCAAATTTGCCTTTACGCAGACATTGAATTCAGTAGACAAGTGGTTCAATATTTGACACTCAAGTGTAGGTATCCACATGAATTGATACTTCTCAGTTAGATAGTGTGTGTTTCTTTAAAATAAGTTCTCAATCAAATAAGGGTTAAATGAAGTCAGTGGCACACAGGATGTGCCACAGGTAGGAGAACAGTAAGACAAGTATGGCTCTGCATAACATGCATTTTTTATATTGTACTCTTCAGATTTTGTCTGCAAGAGGAGTTTGATGCAGTCAGTCACAGCTCTTACAGGAAAACAGAAATTCCTTGACACTAATTATCTGCCTTAAGCCAGAGCTTTGTACCTCTTCTCCATCATCTGCCCTTCCTCGTCTGGCAAAAAGAGAGTGAACATCAGTGCAAGATCCTGTGGGGAGTTGTTTTGGCTGGAGCCTGGCAGGCACAGATGGACAACAAGCTGCAGTCCCCAGTCCTACTTGGCTGAAAAACCACACCGGGTCATCTAATGGATACTCAGAGCCATGAGAGCACTTGTTTGCTCTGAACTGCAGCTCCCCTGGTTTCCTTGGGTTGACAACTGGCATGCTACAGCCCCTCTCAAAAAAATTTCTCTCTGATGCGCATTTGAGGTTTGTGACAAGCCTTATGGCCTACTTCTTCTCTTCCTTCTCCCACACACAGAGCCATGAGAAAGCCTCTACCCTTTGCACCCACCACTCAGCTTCCAGGCACTGGTGCTCTATACAGAACATGGGTCATTAGACTCATTCCAGGGCCTCCAGCTGATAATAGGGCCTGGTCCTAAGAAGCCCAAATTGGCAGCACAGGCGCATGACATGGTCAGTGCGGGTACCCCAGGCACTGCTGATGCTTCTGGCCCACCAGATCTCCCTGTTAACACCTGTGAGGTGAGGGCGGCTAGAAAGGAAAAGTTGTGGGATAAGGGCAACATAGAGAAATGCAGGACTCCTGTAGAATTAGCAGGATGAGGGGAATGTTGGCACTGTGGTGAGGCCTTGAGTATGGGCAGTTGATGAACAGGAGGAAAAGGAACATCTGGAGAGAAGGGCAGCAAGGCCATTTAGAGCATGGGACATCTGAGCACAGGGAAGCCCTCTGCTGCAGTGGCTGTACCTGCTCCTGGTGCCCTCTGCTGCTGTCCCAACGGCCACACAAGCCTGCTGGTGTCCTGCAGGCTCCAGCTGGGCCCCTTTTTTACCCTTCTTCCTGGTGCTACATCCCTGCTTTGTCCCTTCCTGTAGACAGTCCTTGAACCCTGCTAGGCCAAGCTTTTTTTCTTTTATTCATTCATGCAATCTCACTTGTTGTATAAACTGAGGCTAGTTTCCCTGCTAGCCCTCACGAAACCAGCAATGCTGCATCCATCTCTCTCTTCCTTGCAATCTCTGGTCCCTTCCAGACTGACAACATGGCTTCTGCTTATCTGGATTCCTTCTGTGTACTCTGACACCAGGGTGTTAGATGAGTTTCTGGGAAAACAGGCTTCCCACTCCCAATGCCCTGAAGAAAGCTGATCTGAGGGTACATCTTTCAAATATATGCAGTGTGGCTCCTCTAAAACCCATGATAATCATGTGTAGTCAAAGCAATCACATCTAGACAGTGACTAACATTGCAGATGCTTGGGCTCTTTCGCTGCATTCCTTTTTTTCTCTGTATTTTTTTCTCCTTCCTTCTGCTTTGCACTTATCTCCCCACCATATCTGGCCCTTCAGTCTCCTTGCCCATACTAGAAAAATGAGGAATCTATGATAATAGTACAAAAGTGTCTTGTGACTATGACACAGTGGTAGAAGGCTCTGACAGCACAATTATGTTGAAGCCAGTGGAATTGAGCCTTTTTTATCCCATAGCTAAGAATCTGACTCCTATTTTCAAAAGATTAATCCTTTTCAGATTTACAGAAGTCAGACAATGTCTACTTCTTGCTGCTCCTTCTTCTTGTCAAAGTACTTTACTTTTCTATTCTCACAACAATCTATTTATTGAAAACAATGACTGAATTTTATAAGAATAATGGTCTTGCATGTGAAGCTCAATCAATCCAATTTTCAAACGTCTTCAAAGTTTGCCAAGCTCTACAGCTTAAAAATCCACACTTCAGCTTCTCACAGCAAGTGTGAGATGCTTCTTAAATTTCTGGGCAGTTGGAGGATTTGCTGTCCTCAGGCAACATCAATTTGTCCATTACCACAATGAGCCCAAATTGCTCTCCGTGGTTTGAGTCAGTTCCAGAGGCAAATTATAAGATTTAGGCACAACTGGGAAAATATAGGTGGGAATTCCAAAAGTTCCTTCTAGCACATACAAGCTCAGCTTCCTTAAAACTGCTAGCACTTGTGCTCCAGGTCAGTCAGTATCAACGTCTGCTCACATAACACTTTATTATACTTCTGTTAAGGTGTGTTAGGAAAGCCCAGCAGGCATACTTCTTATTTCTGAATTGACTGCAAGCTAGTGAACAGATGTGATTCTCTCCCTCTACTCTCCTGAAAAGCCATGCGGGTAATTTCACCTGCAGACATGCAGATGAATATTTACTCAGTACAGGCAAACTACTTACATCTGCTACATTATTTCTCTTGGTTATTTTTCTGACATTATCAGGAAGGCCTTTACAGTTCTTGGCTGAAGCACCTCAAACAATAAATCCGTGAATAAGCTGAGAATGAACAACGAACTCATCTGAGTGATTTGTGACCATGGCCTCAGTCAGATTAATGAAAGTGCACATTTCTGCCATGTGGCCATGACTCGTGTATGTATTTATTCTTCAGAGGTACTCAAAACCTGGGTTTTGCAGTAAAAAAACCCACAACATTTTGGCATAAAACACATTAAAATGAACAATTCCTTAGGGTTAAGCAATGAAAATAATAATTTTTAAAAAGGTACTAAACAAAAAATAAGAGTATGTATGAAAAAAAAGATAAAAAATAAGTTGCTACCATTAATCAGAGGGATGAAGTACTGAATTTTAACCTAATGAATTCTAAAATAGAGATTTCTCTGTATTTCTGTGCTATGAGAAATAATCGTATCAGACAACACATTTTCAAGTTCCTATTCTCTTTTTCTTGTGACACTGCACTTTAGAAAACTGAGATTGAGTCTTTTACTTAACCCCTTTTTTTTTCCCGCTTTTACATTTTTACATTTAGTAATATTGCACTTCTGTTTATATCTGCTCCTTGTCAATGTTATTTCTGGGCTTTGACGTTTCAATAAAATAATGTTTTCATGTTCAATTAGAAAATGCTATCAGGACATACTTGTGTTTAAACACGTTTCAGTGTAAGGAATTATAAAAGAAAGCCCTTAAAAACATGCCTGTTGATCTCTGATTATGTGAAGCATCTTTTATCTCGATTATTTGCTAGATTTGTCTCTTTAACGTTGCTTTTGCAGGAACAGGAAAGAATACTATTCAAAACACATTAAAGAATAGAAAACGAGCTGATATTTTCTCTTATTGTTCAAATGACATCTCAAGCATAAAACAAAAGGTGAAGAGTGAGTCAGTATCTTGAAAGCACAAAAACACAGAATCTATCTTTTTATTTAAAGTGGTTCCATGTGTTGAGCTGAAGTGGGAGTCTCAAATACTTTCCACTTACGAAAATCAGACCAGATCAGTTTAACCTAAATACCTACAAGTGGATTTGGTAGCTTGACATCTTCAAAAGCTCAGCTGTAGAGTTCAGCCATCTCCCCAGATGGTTCCATGGAGGAGCAGCACTAATTAAGGCCTTATCACCCTATGCTTTTGCTTTTCCTTGATCTTGTGCATGTCTTTGCCTTGGGAACAAGACTGAGATTTGGTGCATTGAGCACATTTCATCCCTTGGCCAGCAGCACCATGGGTCATATGCCAGTGTCTGCAGGTCCCTGCTCGGGGTGGGGAGGAAGCAAAGCTGGACATAGCCATGTAGGGACTAAATTGCAGGACATGCTGCATAGCCTGGAAGCCCCACAGAAGCTCTCCTAGCACCCCAGAACCCACGAGAGGTCTTTCTCCTTGCCAAGGAAGACTTGCCTGGAGCTCCTCTTTCTAATCTGACTTGAAGATGTCCACTGTAGGGAAAGGTGCAGGAAAGAGGTACCCCAAGACATACCTAACACTGATGGCAATGATGCTGAGCATGTGAAGCATGACCTGCATGCCCTGCAGGAGCTGTGCCCATGCTTTTAGGGCTGAACAGACTGAAGCAGCTGCCTTGTGATACCCATGCACTGGCCCTCAATAGGTGACACTAAAGCAAACATACTCCTATCTCTCCATTAATCACCTCCAAAAAACTCCCTTTTTTGTTCATTTGCCTGGGCAAACCAATTTTTCTGCTCTGGTATGGTCCATAATGTTATGTATAAGTAAGCACAAGCCTGTATTCTCTGCTGTGATAGGTTCACTCACCCTTCTGTACCTCTACATGCTGCTCTATGAAACATGCAGCATGTTTCATGCAGCAACACCTCCCCCCCCTGGGCGCTGTGCTAGTGTTTCTGAAGTGCTTCATGCACAGGTAATTTTGTAACAGGCAGTTTTAGAGTGACCAAGAAACATGCCCATTAAGGGATATAGATCAATGAACTTGATGATCTTAGAGGTTCTTTTCCAACCTTAATGATTCTATGGTTCAAGTTCTGCATATCAAATACAGGTCTATGCAATCACGCACTGAACTGTTTCTGTCTTTTCTCTTCATGGTGTTTCTGTAACTCTAGAAATAGCCTGAGTCAAGATGCCAGCATCTTGTGTATTCCACACCCCTATGGCTGGTCCACACTGTCTGCTTTGAGGACCATGTGAGCCCCAGGCACAGGTACAAGCTGCAGATTGAACACTTCCTCCCCCCTTACATACTACTTTCAATGCAAAGAAAACTGGGCAGGTAAAATGCCAGAGACAGTTGTGGAGAACCACTCCAGTAAACCAAGGACCAGATTAAAGGGCTCACTGCAAAGTGCTTATGCCCACAGTGTAGAGACTGCCTTGGCACTTAGTGTCCTTGAGAACCAATAATTAATATTTAATTTTTTAATCAAATTTAATTTGTTAATTTCTTTAACTTCCAGTTTAACTTCTTTGTCAAAATTATAAGACATATTTGTGTGCAGTATGCTACTTTTCGAAGTAAAGGCCTGAGCTCTGGGTTCACAGGGAAGTTCACGTATGGCAGGCTTGACAGAGTGGAGCTATGGCTTCAGCACATGGCCCAAACACCTTGTGCACATTATTATAACTTGACTTTTTCATGTGACCAAGATACTCAGGTTTGGAAAATTACCTCTGAGCATGCAGAATATGTCATTCCATGCACTTTGTATATGCAGTGTTGTGCCCATGCTAACTGCAATAAAAGAGATCTGCACACACTACTACCAAACCTGTCAGGAAGTTATGAACCATATGCTTTGCCTTGAAAAGGTTAAGCAGGTGAAAGGTCTCTCTGACTACCTTTACACTTCCTTATCATCTTGAAGTTGATCCCACCCTTTCCCAGCAGCCCACTTGCAATTTGCCATTTCTGCATGTTTGGCTGTTCACTGCAGTAGTTTGCAAGCAGCTAAACCTGTACTGGTGTGGGGAAGATGGACAGTGCCCAAGCCCCAGTCCTAAGAGTGATGCAGGTGCCAGATGCACCAAGCTGGCTTCACCCAACTCATCCACACCTTCCAAATGTGCCTTCAGAGGCAACTAGAAACACCTGCTCTGTTTGTGAGGTGTTGAATGTTCCTGCTAATGTGCTGCCTCTTTAGCAGGGCACTCAGGGTTGAGCTCCAGTTAAGGTGACTGTGAGCACCTTGTACATTTGTGTTGTTAATGTTGTTTCTGTTACTTGTTTTCTTATTTCATTGCCATTTCTGGTAAATTGTTCTTCTCTCAACCTGTGATCTTTGCTTTTTGTGACCTCAATTCTCCTCTCCATCCCTCACAGAGGAGAGGAAGGAGGGAGTGAATGAGTGGTGCATGGTTTACAGTTTTGGTGGGAACACTAAATGGGAGAATACCATTCCTAAACCACAACTACATAGCACTGGACTCCTCTGGGCAGAATATAACAGGCCACTGGTAAGTGCATGCTGCTGCTAATGGACTTTGCAAAGCTGTTATCAGTGTAAACACTTTGTGTCTGGCAATTGCCTACACTGGGTGGAATGGAGTATCCTAGACTTTCAAAAGCGTCTTTTGCAATTGTGATGAGGTTCTTCTCTCCATGCTGGGTTTTGCCAAGTTGAGAGTAGCTGTGTTGTCTAGGGCAACAGAGGAGTCCTGTCTAGAGGGGACATGCAGCAATGGCTCATATGCTGAACCTTGTTCAGGAAAATTGCTCTGAGCTGACCTCTCAGTTGGTGCCTTTGTGTAACAGGGTACCTGCTTGTTTGGAAAGGGCCATCTGTATAATGAGAGCCCAGAGTGAACAGGATGCTTGTCAGAGGCTATGCTGGAGATTTGGGGCATTACACATGCTGGCTGCATGTCTTCAAAGGTTCCTGCATGCAGAGACAAGAGGTATGGGAGATGGGAGCCAGCCTGTCAGAATACTGAATGCACCAGCTGCCAGAGTGTGTGGCTGCCATGGGCTTGGGCCCTGTGATCCAGTGACCCTGAGTCTGTACTTGGATAATTTTTATAGCCAAAAGAGATGTAACCTGTGGTGTTTCTGGGCAGAGCTATTTGCCGATTAACCTTGATGACCTTGGATTCTAATAATGCAGTAATTTTAAAGCTAATGTAGCAAATTTAAGCAGTGAATACCTTTCAGGTGACACTTGTGTAAAGATTCCACTTTAAAAATAAAGAAGGACTAGAAAGAACATATTAGCTAAAACATTTTGCAGCTATTTTGGACTTGACATCATAATTCTTGTGAATTAATGAGAGTTATCTGTAATATTCTGGCAAAACTTTCGTTCTCTGTTCCTTGTTTATCAGCTCTATTATCCCTTGTCATGTTTTTAGTCTAAGCTAAGAGACTAATCAGAAGCCAGATAAAATAGCCTGAAAGATCTCTGCTGATTTCAGACATCTCTGGAGCAGACTCAAATGCTAGTAATCTCTTAGAATATGAACCCAGTTTTGAAGGCATTTATACTGATGGAATAACTACTTGCTCCAGGAAGTTACTCTGCATTTCCATCATTTAAACTCTTCTCCTTTTATTCACCTGTGCACCACCAGACAATGCTACTGTGCTTTATAAATAACAGTGAGTAATAGACAGTGATTGTATCCTCATGCCTTCTTTCTAATAAGTTCTAAGCAGATTTGGATAGGTAAAAGCTTTATGCTTCAGATTCGCCTTTTATTTGTGCCACTTAAATTTTTCATCTATATAAAGTTATTTTCCCTCTTCAGTTCTTCCCTGTCCTCTCCTGCCTCTGGCTGCTCCTCAGCATTTTAGTCAATAGGAGCTTCAGTCGGTGCAAGCACATTAGGAATTAGCCCAAGAGCAAGTGTGTTACGAGAAAGTTTCCTATTATTTCCTAAGAGAAGATAAAAGCAAAGGAAAGAACCCAGTATACTGAGCAAAACAAGGACAACAGACAAGTACATGAGCAAGGAGGGAAGATCTATTAAACTTGCATTCAACTCGGTGGAAAGAGAAAGGGCTAAGGCATGTAGTCTGTCTGCAATTATCATACAGTGCTTTGGGACAGTGATTTCCAGTATGCTATTTCCCATTTTGTTTAATTTTTAATTCAAATTGTGTACTAAAAATAGGGAGCATTTTGGAGCTGAAAAGATGTGAATGGCATAGGAATAAAAACCAGAAACTGCGAGAGGAATGCTGCTGTAGCTGAAACAGCCCTGCTGGGATTTTTAGCTTTGTGTCTCAGTCAGTTAGAGTTACAAAATGCAGATTTGCCTTATCTGGGTCATTTTGGCTGAGAGAACACATGGTAGTCCCTTTGTGAAATAAACAATTAGCCAGAGCAAGTGGTCATCTGTCTAACTCTCTTTCTGTAGCTACCGCTATTCCCTTCTCTTGTGTGAATTTATTTGTACAGATGATTATTAATAGCAAGAAGCTTTTAATTTTTGCAAGTTTTATAAAAAATGCTGGAGCCTCTAGTTTTCAATTCGTATCACTGCAACATGGCTTGTTTGTCCAGAACCAGAAGGTGAAAAGGCTTTTATCTAGATAAAATTATGAAACCTTATGCTTATGTATTAGCCTTCTCTCCAGAGAAGACTGGAGGATTTTTTGCCTGAAGTCTCAATTCAGCAACTGCTCTGAAGAGATCCCTTTAAAAAGCAGAGCTATTCTTTCTCTAGGCTAAGCAAAAAAAGAAAAAAAAAGCTGAAAAATCAGAAGACAGTTTCATCTAATTCTTAAGCAGCTGTGCTTTACAAGCCTCAGAAGTCCTCTACCATGACTGTGTGCTTGTGGTGTAGGCACCACTGTTTCCAGCAGCCATTGGAGGTGGTGCTGCCACCTCTGCCTTTGGACGTCCATTACATTGAGACTGGCATTGGTGACTTTTCATGAAACAGCCAATTTGGTGTGATAAAGACACAAACCAGGAAACTGCCACAACTTCAGCTTTTGTTTTTTGTCCATTATAATATTGGTAACATAATCTCATATCTTTGTCTAGACTTCTGTGGACTTCTGTTTGAAGGATGAAATGCATTTGCCTATTTCACATATTAAATCTTACACCCAGGGAGGTTAAGAAAGAATAATTACCCTGACTTTCACAAAATCACATCCTTATTTCCAGAGCTTTTCTGAGGTTCTCCAACCATGTCCAACTGGAAGGATTGTTACCCCCTAATGAACCAGCTTCTCCTTTAGAAAATATTGGTTCATCCAATTAGAGCACAGGGTATTTTAGAAAAAAATGATCCATATGTTTCATTTTCTGTCATTTTAAAATTTAATAATCAATTGTGGTTCAGAGTAACCAAGGACAGTTGAAGGGCTTTAAGTGCTTAAGTCAAGGTGAGACTGTAGTTTTCTGACTTACAATGGTATTGGTAGAAATTGGCTACCAAGAGATACCACCAAATATACCACCTGATGCCTGCTTCCAGATCCTGTTTAGCTTTGTAGAATCTGACCCCCTGAATGTTAAGAATTAGGGGAATACTTGAAAACCCTCCATTGCATTGTCAGTCAAGCAATTTGCTTGCTTCTCCCAGAAAGCTTAGAAAAGTGTTGGGTTTTGTTTTCTTTTTTTTAATTTGATTTTTTTCCACCCATTTGCTTTCATTAAATGTCGTTTACAGTTTCTAATAAGCTTTGGAGCTGACAGTCGTTCTGGAGTTACAACCAATGTTAAGCATACAGCGGTGAATAAGGATTAATGGCAATTTTAAGAAGAAGATTTCAGCTCAGAAGTGAGCAGGTCATATTCCAAAAGCAATGAATTGTATCCAGCCCTAGTGTGCTGGACAACTGGCATCTGAGCAGCAGCTTACATGTTACAAATAGTTTGTGATTATGTGTGTCTAGGAACAAGTACTACAGATAGGTGCCCTTATCATTCTCTGAAGTTTTTGTATGTGTTTATAGGTGAATTGTTCGCCAAACCTGACAATCTCTCTTGTTTTCTGTTGCTGTTGGCGAGAAGATACTAAGGACAACTAAAAGTAAATTACTGTTGTGTGGCGTATGGCTGGACCTGAGCAGTAAACCACAAACTAATCTTCAAAGCTGTTCCAATTGCATCCTCATTCCCCAGAAGCTGCTTCACGGAGGCGTCTTTTTGGACTAATACAACATGTTGTTGCTGTGGAAAAGGAAGGCAGGACTAGGTGTCCAGCATCTGCTTTTCTTGGCAACCCAGCAGTGTGATTTCTCCCACAGTAAAGTGTGTTGGAAAGCTTAAATAAATCTTCTAGGAGCATGGCTCATGACACAGGCTTGGGGCAGTGGGGACATGGCCCTTGTAAGTGAGGGGAGCCTTGGGTGAGAAAGAAGACACTTGCATCTTTCACTGAAATAATTCCTCAATCAAGTTTTAAGTTTAGAACAAGTGGAGAAAGAATAGCTTTTTGTGTGGGATCACCTGAATGACTGCGCCTTGCAGAGCAGGATATACTTGATATCCTTGATATCCTGTTGATACATCAGGACAACAATTCTTTAACACTTACAGAATATATTTTATCTTCAAAGCTTCACGAACATTAGCTAATTAATCCTCACAAAGCCTGAGGGAGTTACATACATATTGTTACAAGCCGTGGACCAACAAAGGACTTCACAGTTGTCACTATGCCTCAAGCTATGGCTACTGCTGGCATCATCCAGGGCAGAAATTAAGATGATCTTACTAAAAAGCATTCCACTTCCCACCCCCAACAAGTGGCAGTTCAATGAGACTGTCAGCAAGTAATTTAGAAGTTGTGATTCAAAATGAAGCTGGACTACTTCTATCTACCACAGTGTAATATAGCCATTCACAGCTAATGCCTTTAAGCAAGCAGGCTGTGGGCTGCAGCCTGGGGAACTGGGGCATAGGGTGTCCAGGGGTGTACACAGGCAAAATCTCAGCAAGCCAGTGCCAGCTCTTGCACTGCTGGGGCCATGCTATGGCCCTGAATATTCATCTTCACACCTCAGGGAAATGGAGAAGTAGATCCACAGTAGACATGCACAGAGAAGGTGTGCAGCATTGTAACTCTATCTAGTCTGTGGCTATATATATATATGCATATATATTTTTTGTCCTGCTTCTCTTCCTCCTTCTTCTAGAGCCATTATACCAAAGGTGAAGCAACTGCCTTGAAGCATCTTGCTGCTTGGATAGAAAAACACCTGTTCCTCCTTAGCATAGATAAGGGCCATCTGTGCACAGCTGAAGCGAGATAATATTTAGGAGCCTTCCAGGGTACTAAATACTGCACTTTCTTTGACACCTTGTGCTGTTCAAGCTCATGGCAGTGCTCCCTTTGAACTTGCTTACTTGTTATGTAGTTCTCCCCACTTGCCTAAATTGAAGTAGAATGCAATAATGCATGTAAATAATATGGCCCAGGGAGGGCACACGTGACAGAATCCATGCTGGTAGGAGCCAGCTGATGCTCGGACATCACAGGTCTCTGCACTATGTACCAGTAGGTTTGACATCTGTGTTGTTACATCCATCAGTAAATAAAGCCCATGCTGCCCACCTTTAGAGGGTGAGTTACATGTGAAAAATGGTTTTCTCTGTAGTTACCAGGACTGAAAGAGAGCACTGGGATTGTGGGGACCTGCATGGAAACTGTTGTGGTGGATATGCCTTACAGAACAGAGATAGATGTGGCTGCAAGGCAGCAGTTTTCTGCTTGACTGAAAGTCAGACTATGCAACCTGAAGGATGTTTGCTTTTGGCCTGTTGTTAAAGACCTACTTTAATGGCAACTCCACTGCCACCTCAGTGAATCTCTTCCAGTGAGTCTCTATCCTCTTTATGGTTTTCCTAATATCTAACCTAAATCTTTCAAATTGTCACTGTTGCAATTACATTCTCATCCGTTACTTCTCCACAATTACTTCCTGTCCAGTCCATCATGGACATGGAAATTATTTCCTTTCTCTGTGTGATAGCTTGGCTGTACTTAAAGGATGCTGTTGTAGCCCAGCTGGGGCTTTTCTTTGATTTAAACATCCCTGGTTCATTCAGCCTGTACTTGCAGACTGTGGTTTCTAGAGAGCTGATCTATTTTGATCCTTCCATCTGGTATGTCGCTAGTTGTTCCAGGTCCTCCATGGGACATACTGGGGATGTGACCTCACCAGCGCTGAACCAACAAGAAAGAATTACTTCATATGTTTTTAATGTCACCCAGTGAGAGAACTCTGCTTTTTGGGTGTGTCAGTGTTTACTGGGGGCCCAGGATAAGCACAGACCCAGGTGTCAAGGAGGGACAGCATTTCCCAGTGGTCCAGAAAACACTTAAATCATATATTTACCCTCCAATTTTCGCTTCTTCCCTTTTTCATTGTACCAAGAGTAATAGTAAAGGAAACTTACCTCTGTTAAGAAATTTCTTCTCTTGTAACTTCCTAATATAGGATTGCTAAAACACAGCAGCACTAGTGATATCACAGCTGCACTAGAAAATTCATTCCAAAATTAACATACCCAAGACTCGACCAAGTGAAGCAAACTGATTGTAATGGGTGAGTCATGATAAACTGTAGAAAAAAAGAAGTTCAGAATATTTAGCAGACACACCAAAGGCCATATGAGAAAGACACAAAGGTCAGTATGAGAATTATTATGTTATTAACATCTTAAGATTTGCTCCTTCAGAAACTAAGTCATGTTCACAAGTTTCATGAAAGTGAAATACAACTATTCTTGTGGAGAAAGACAAAACAAACCAACTAGTAAGACACAAGTACACAGAAATACATAATTTTTACCAAAATACTGAAAGTGGCCAAGGGGTGTTGCACAGGCAAGTGGCTGCAACTTGACCAGTGTTGATTTCCATGTTAAATGGAAGCACATTTTGACTGCAAAATGTAAAAAGGAAAATAAACATCACTGTAAGAGAGAGGGGAATGTGTTTCATCAAAAGTGAAGTGCTGTTTTGGTGACCAGAAAATTTTCTACTTTGGAAAAAGTAGAGGGGATCTTAATGATAGGTGAATGACCTTCATGTTTCAGCTACTTCTTCTACTTCCCCAGTCTTGACAAAGAGGTTGATGAACACTCCTCCCTGCATTTGTCACTATGCGTTGCAGGAAATGAACATAACAAAATTTGGTGCAAGACCTTGTAAAAAGGAAAGGCGATTTTATTTTGTACAAATCTATTTCCCGTCCTTCATGTTCATTCTTGCAGATTGTTCATGTATGCACACACACACATTTCTCACACGTATTCACACTCACTCAAGGACCTTGTGCTGTCTGTGCCCAGGAAGGCAGGGACAAGAGATGCTGAGCCTTGACCACTTACCACTCAGCTTTTTCTTTTCTGGCAGTGACAAACTCCTCTTTGGCTAATCCTTTCATATTCTCTAGGAATTAAGAAATTGCTATCGTGTAATAGATTGACCTCAAATCTTGTTCAGTCCTTGCTCCAAGGATGTAAAGCAGGGTTACTCCCCTTTATACTTGTTTCCCCATTCTAAGATTCTAATCCTATTTCCTATTGAGACAAAAGGAAGGCAGTGGCAAAACAGTTGAGGTACATCCTTGCTCCCATCTTGCTGTTACCAAAGTGCAAGATTTGTGCTGATGAACCATCTCTGATGGGCTTTACTGCAGAGTAGCCAACTAGTCTTCATGGGAATGCGCTCCCCAGCATCTACAGCTCAATTTCTGCCATTCACATCCTTGGTAATCAGCATGGGTTATTCTTTTAAACCTTGCTGTCATTTGTTGTAGTGCTCTGCCACACAGGAATTTCTATTCGAAGTCAGCTAGGTTGATCGTAATAAATATGTCACAAATGTCCACGCAGATGGTAGTCTGCAGCCAGGACCTTGTAACTTGAGAAGTATTTCTCCAGACTCCCAGAAGCTCCTAACTCAGCAGAGGCTGCCAGATGGAGAGAGCAGGCTCATGCAGCCCAAACACACCTCTCGTCCCAGTGAGGAAGGGGATTATTGCTGCCATAGTACTCGCTGTTTGCCTCTGTGTAAGACTGGATAAGAAGGGCATATGTTTATTTAGATAAAGCAAGAGCCAAAAATGTAGGGTGACAACAGTGAAAGCTCTTACTAAAGAAAAGAGCTATAGGAGAAAAATGCAATTCTGCATTATCATTGAAGACCTTCTTAAACTGTTTCACCATTTCCTGGCACAGAAGATTTGCCCCTGCAGTAGTCCACACTGCCCAAGGATGGGTGTATGCTGGGGCTTTCTCAGGGCCACAGCTTTCCCCTCCCCTGCTGAGGGTACCTCCCTCACCCCAGGCAGGCAGGTGAAGAGCTGTCCCTCTCTTCTCTTTCCCTCCTGGAAGTCAGGCTATTTTGTCTTTTCTCTAGACTTCCAGGCTTCCTGTGTTAAGGATACACTGGCAAAACTTTATAAATTGCAACCCTTGAAAGAAAAGACATTTTATAATCACTTTATTAGAGTTACGCTCTCCATCCTACACTGAGCTTTTCTTAAAGATCAAATATGATGTGGCTGTTGGATTAAGCATCCATCTCTGTATACCTATATAGCTGGTTTTAGGGTGACACCCTTAGTCAGGTTTGTGAAGAGGAAAAGGATAATACACTAATAAAGTTACAATTACTGTATTAGGTCCAAAATATAAATCCATGTGCCAGTTGTTACAACCTAGCTAAAGAGGGGGTAGGAATCCATCAAATTACTTTCCTGGAGTTTTATATAGCTGCTCATAAGAGTTAAATTAAATGATTGTGAGTGTGTGTGTGTGTGCGCGCATGTACTAGCTAGATTTATAGACTTCCCTTAAAATGTAAGTATTTCAGGTCCTGCTGACAGAGCAGAAAAACAGAAGCCAGGATTGTTTCACCCACATAGCTGGCTTCAGCTCTCATTTATTTGGATGCATTTGGCAGTACTAGAGGGACTCATGCATGCTTCACATAGCCATTTCTCGGGACACTTGTGAAAATTTGGAGATTTGAGCCTTGAAGCACCATGAAGCAGGAAGGAAGCTAACGCTGCAAAAAGCGTTTCCTTTGGCAAGTGCTACCACTTCCCATGCCAGGACCCCTCAGTGAACCAGAGCCTTCAGGCCACCTCCTAGCTACCACACAAAGACCTGCTTAATATCTGTGTATTTTTCATGTATTTTCTTTCCTCTGTTAGATGTTTTTTGCTAGATCTCTAGCCAGGCCAAGCTAATGTAGCTTTGCTGGTTTGGGGTACTTGAGGATGTAACCCTCAGTCAACAGAAATGAAGTCCCTTATTCAGCTGCCAGTACATTATACAAGTGGCAGGACAGCGTAAACCAGTAAGCATGCACAACAAGCAAAATCAATTATAAATGCACCAGACTTCATTATCTGGGGTGGCAGAGAGGGAAAGGAGAGATTTCGGCTGGTGTCCAGCCCAACCAGAGTCTGCAGCGGGGTAGGCACTGCAGAAGCATTTCTGTCTCTTCGCAGGAATCCATCATGGGCTCTGCAGGGCTTGCAGCTCTGGCTCGGGCACCGCAGCCTCTGTGCCAGGTGCCACCTCCCAGCCTGCACAGACACCCTCTCTGGGGGCTGCTGCCTGCGGTGGTCCTGTGCACCCTCCCTGCAGGATGTGAAGTCTGCTTGGGCTCAGTGAGACCGGGGGCAGTGAGCCTCATCCTGAAGGGCTTTTCCTGCCTCCTAGTCATGCAACCCTGCTGGGTCTGGGTGTCTTTACCTCCAGCACTGACCCATGCATGACTGATTTACTTTAATATAGTGAGTTCTTTTAGTGCCTTTATATTTCACTTGCTTGCTGCGTTCATTCCTCCCAGCCTTGCCTTTCTCTAAGCAAAGCAGCTCCTTTTCCTCTGGACTCCCCATGCAGGACAGGCAGTCCTTCGGGCCTGCTAGAAGTCTTTTCCCATCTGTTCAGGTTTGAATTCCTCTCGTGTGACACCTGGGACCTGAATGGTACAGAGCTCCACAGCAGGCCCTTCTCAGTGGCTGCAATGGTATGGATGTTTCTTTGAGGATGAGAAAAAGCATTTCTGAATTCATTTACCACAGTCTAGGAGTGTGTATGATCATCTTTTAGAAGTGCTCAGCCTGCAGCTGAGTACCCTGTGATTTTATCTTCTTTAATTAATTTTCAGCTCTCCATCTAACTGCAACAGTTTTGTTACCAGCCTTTGCTTTTCCAGATAAATTCAGCCTCTTTCTATTTTTCAAAGTAATCTAGGTCTTCTTGCATGACATTCCAATCCTTTGCTGTGCTAGCACTACTTCCTAAATTTGTGACATCAAAACATGTATTGATATAAAAATATATTTTAAAATTATATATTTATATAACTTTCTTTTTTGTAAATTCCTCTGACAAAATTGTTGTACAAGAACAGTCCATGGGCATTACTCTCAGCACTTGCCTCGACAGAAACCTCTTTCAGCACAGTCCCTTCGCCTTCAGAAGAATATATTATTCAGTAAGCTCGGGTTATATTTTATCTCATTTACTTTCATGTCCTCAACTTTTGTTTTATTTGGAAATTGTCCTAACAAATTGCACAGTACTCATCTCAGAAAAAAAATTACATAAAATTGTCCAGATTACTTTTCATTTCCTTTCTAGAGGTGCTGCCAGTGTTGTTATCCAGCTAGACAGTGCCCCTCGACAGTGTCATTTGGCATCCTGGTTACTCAGAACTGGGGAGGGACATCACCTCCTCTTGTTCCCTCCTTCTGCACTGAACACACATTTAGGTTTGGAACCATCCTTGAATTACCTTTAATCTTCACATCATTCCCATTTCAGAGCAGTTCTGGTTTTTCATTGTTTTCTTTTTATTTATATAGCTGAGGAGCTATTTGTTATTTTAATTTTCTTTGCAACTGTACTTCTAAACTCTGACCTTCGAGTCAGTTTTCTTTGCTGATCTGTCTCTTTTTCCATTTCATCTAAGTGCTTTGATTACTTAGACTTCAGGTGATTAACTTTGCTTTGTTTTAAAAGGGACATGAGGTCTTGTGGCAAGAGACGTGCCCCTTGCACTGGGATGTGTGACCTGGCAAGGGGCAGAAGCTGTCCCAGTCTTTCTGTTGCAGTGGTATTGGGAACAGGGTCTCTCTTGCTACCTGGAGTGGGGAGAGGGAAAATCCAGAGCTCCACAGTGTCTCAGGGATTTTTTGGCAGGATATATATAGGATGATCTCTGTATTTCAGGATGACTGTGGTAATCTGGGATGTCTGATCTCCCAAGAGAGACAGCCATTTTGAAGTTATTATTCCTCCTGTTAGATCTGAAGCATTTCATTAGAAGTTGTTTTTTTCCCCAACTTACTAAATTTCAAGCCCTCTCTAAAGTCAAATCCCTGAGTTATTTGGTCAGTTTATTTTCACTAGTTGCTTCCTAGTAGTTAGTTCAATAAATAGTAACAGGTCTATTTTTGTTCATTATTTGATTTAATTTTAACTGAGCCAGCCCATGCCCACTCACTGCAAAATTTTGTCTATGATTAGCTCTTGTGTGATGCATTCCTCCACTCACCACTTCATCTTGACTCAGTGTCTCTGAAGAAATCTGGGTCTCCTGACCCACAAGTATTTAGGCCCTAATAATGATAGTGATGTTTGTTCTGCAATTGAGGCATAGGATGTGACGTTTCTGTGAGAGCATTACTGGTATTAGAACCTTTCCTGATGCTGTTCCTGGGGGCTGTCAGAGATTCAGTAGAACCAATCTTTACTGTCATTCCTCAGATGTACTTTAGTCCCAGCAGACTGCCTCTCATCCATGCTGCCTATTCTCTTTCCTTTATAAACTACCACATCATGTTAATCTGCCATGATAACCTCTGTTTCCATGTTTCCTGAACAGCATAGCATCTACCTTCCAAGGACTTGTGAAGTGATTAAATCAAGTCATTTTTAGGATAGCGTTTTCCTTAGGCTTTTCAAGTCCTTTAATCTGCACTAGTAAAGACTAAGTAGCCCTTTCACTAACTTAGCCTTATCTTCTGCCTTAGGCTGACAGAGAATAGAGGCACATACTTTCATCTGTGAATCATGCAGTGTTTCAGTTACACCCGTTCTTTTCCTTCTTGCACTGAAGTTTATTGGGAGATCTCAACAAAAACAACATTAATCATTCCTCCCACCCCCTCCTTCCTTTAAAGCTTGTTTTACAGATTAAAAAAAAAAAAAAAAAGCAGTGAAGTCCTCTCTTGGAAACCTGTTTGCCTTGTGTGAGGAACAGGTATTTCTGGGTCTTTATTGGGAATATCTGAGCTGTACAAATACTATGCTAATGATCACCACCCCTTTGGAGGAAAGGAGTGCTCTTAGCACCTTTACCATATATCATCCCTGCCTGAGGCATGCCAGAGACACCAGCCTCCTTGGTTTTTCCTTGTCCTCTATTACCTACTCCACTATCCATCTACCATGAGTCACCCATAAACCTAACTTAATCATGACAAACATGTGAAGAACTAATCTTCAGTTCATCAGATGAACTGAAGTGGATTAAAGAATGAAGGCATTAATGCCACTAACCTGTTTTGATTTGTATATGTTTAGACACATTTTGAAATCAACAGGGAAGTATATACAACTTGTTGAGCTCAAATATTTCCTGGTTATTATCTTTTCTAATAAACAAATTCATTCGCAAGTAACCACAATCAAGCAACCCAAGAAGAAAATATTTATCCCATGTTGGCAGTTGAAACAGTTATTTAATTTGCAATGGGTGTCTGTTGTCAGGTAGATCCTTGACACTGTTTCTCATTTTCAGATCTACTTATTTATGTAATCTTTATGATTTACCTTGTCATAAAGAAGAATCCATTACAGTTTCTGCAAGTAAGTAAGATGCTACATTAGATAACCAAGTTTCCTGGAGCTATTAGCCATATATATTCTAGCTAAATTGTTTTTCTTGTGTTGTGAAGTCAAAATAAACCTGCTAAAACAATAGCCGTATATGTCAATATCCTAAATTTCCTATTAAGTTCTCTTTGCCTGTAGCAACTCCAGCTGGGAGGAGACTGGGTTGAATGGCTCAAGAAAGTATCATTTCTATCACATTTCTATCACATTTCTAATACAAAACGAGTGCATCCAATATTGAGAAAGCAAAGCTCGTGTGTCATGAAGAAAGTTTTATTGAATCAAGAAATTGATGTCAATTGTGCTTTTCAGTTGTGGAAGCCTGTTGTTTATTACAGCACCACATTTTGTGTAAGTTCCTTCCTGATTTACAGTAATTCACATTGATAGACTTCTAGACTGACACTGCCACCACAAATAATCTACAACAGCTTCAGCTCTGATCTTTCAGTGTTGGGTTTCAAGGACTAGAGCCAAGATCTATTCACCACAAGTAAATCTGGGAGAAATTTTACTTACTATGAATATTAATTAATGTTTATCTACTATGGGTTAATTTGTTAAGCAGAATTTTGGGGTTTTGATAACAGGTCAGTTTACATGACACCAAGCCTGCTGGCAACAGATGGAGTACACCTGTCTCAAAGGGGCAAAAGGACAAGAAAGACATTGAGTTGCTGGAGTGCATCCAGAGAAGGGCAACGGAGCTAGTGAAGGTTCTGGAGCCCATGAGGAGTGGCTGAGGGAACTGGGATTGTTTAGCCTGGAGACAAGGAAACTCAGGGGAGACCTTATCATTCTCTAAAACTGCTTGAAAGGAGGTTGTAGCCAGGTAGGGGTTGGTCTCTTCTCCCACGTAACAAGTGATAGGACAAGAGGAAATGGCCTCAAATTCTGCCAGGGGAGGTTTAGATTGGACATTAGGAAACGTTTCTTCACAGAAAGGGTGGTCAAGCATTGGAACAGGCTGTCCAAGGAAATGTGGAGTCACCATCCCTGGAAGTGTTCAAAAAAACGTGTAAATGTGGCACCTGGGGTTTTTGTGGTGAACATAGTAGTGTTCAGTTAATGATTGTACTCAAAAATCTTAGAGGCCCTTTCCAGCCTTAAGGATTCTATGATTTAATTCAGAACATTGAAAATGGTGCTATATGGGTGAAAAGAAACAGCAGTCGTGCTCAATTAATTTCAGAGATAAACTTGGTTCTTTACAGTGAAACCTGAAAACAAGGAAACATGGCAGAATGGGGAGTGCATAAGTCAATGACAAGTGGTGCTTCTCTGTTCTCTCTAATGATGCAATAAAGAGAAGATGTTCAGCTTCACCTTGAAGTCCTTCTCCTGCATTGCTCTTCCTATGCAATGGAGTGAACCTCTTCAATTTGCTACTTTCTTTTTATTCAGACTAATATGGAAATACTAGTGGAAGTGATTGAGACTAAGGGGTGTAGCAGCATCTTGTCACTGAAGAGCATTCATGGAAGCTGAGTGCATGACGCCCCAGCAGAATAAGAGAATACACAGCGGAATCATATTTTTCTTTGAGTGTAAGAAAAACAGGAATAGCCAAGTCATTACAGATTGCTCACATGCCTGCATTTTTCAGGTTATAGCATATAGAAGTATTCTTTTGTTTTATATTTTGTTAATACAAAGCCTGCACTACTCTTGTTTGTGACCCCTGAGAAACATGTGGTTTGTGAGATTGTCTCTCAGAAGCACTCACATAAATTCATTATATGAGCAGCAACACCATTGGTGGAGTGGTAGCCTCAACAAGTCTCTTTTCTGGCACCAGGTCTTCCCTCCCTGAAAGCATAACCTTAAAGGCCAGTACTCCTTCTTGAAGAGGGCTGAGTGTGAGTGGGTGATGCTGCTACCCCCTGCACCAGCTGCCTGTGCTGCCTTTGCAGCTGGGTTGCACTCCCCAAGCAGCACAGCTGGTGCTTTCCTAACATTCACTATGGAGAGGTGTGGCAATGCTGTTGCAGAGCCTCCCTCTCTCATGTACCACCCGGTGTGGCTGGCTTTCCCTTTCCTCAGGCACCTCCTTGCTGGACCTGCACTCACACAATGCAAACAGGCTTTCAGTCTAGCCCTTGTCCTCCTTCACAAGCCAGCCCCAAATACAGAGTCTGTTCAGCACCAGATAGTTCCCAAGGCAGGCCAGTCAGTAGAGCCTGTTGGGCTCAGGCCTTCTGCACAAGAGGGTGAAGCAGCTGCCACCCCCAGTAGGTGAGGACTGTTGTGCTGGAATGCCTCTCTTCCCACCAGCCCATGTGCAGAGCACAGCCCCTCCTCAGCCAGCCCTTTACAACTGGTTTTTCAAAGGGCCTCTTTCTTGCTGCTGCTCTGTGAAGCTGGTGTTGCTGGCTGCTCTCACCCAGCAGGCACAGCAGCCTAGTGAGACCTTTCCTTGCAATTTCCATGCAATGGTATATGTTAGATAAGCCTTAAATAGACTGCACCTACTGCAGTAAGTAGCCTGAAAGTGTAGCATACCACAGAAAAGAAATCCCTTTTTTCCATTAAATTAGATGTTAGGCATAATGAGAGCAACTTTCTCCTTCATCTACACCCAGATTTCATCACTGAAGTCAATTGGAGCTGCACCTTAACAATTAAGAAAATAATTTGACCCAGTTAGGTGTCACAGAACAGACTTCAGTGGACTGCATAGACTGAAGAGAGAGCAGAATGTTACCCATTGAATTTACTATCATGTTTGTTTTGGGAGCTAAATTATTCTTCCTAATTCTGCTAGCAGTGTAATATGCTGTCTCAGTAATGGAAAGCATATGAAAGCAAGCAGATGGTGAAAGCAGAAAAAAATCCCAGCATGTCCTGATAATGTAGTAAGCAAGTTCATTTTTTTGGCATTAGGCTTTCATAACCGAGGCATGGTGATAACAAGTACAGACACATTTTTAGAGCACAGTTCATCAAAAAATACAGCCAGTTTCATTGCAGGGCAATGGAAGATTACTTTTTGAGACTTCTATATAGATAAAACCTAGATGTGAATGTTGTTGAATTAGACCCATCATTTATTATTGCTAGAAGATGAGTGACAGAACAGATACTGGTCCGAGTGATTCCATCACAGGTCTTGTGTTCTCTCATATCATTGCAAATGTAGAGTCTTTTGCCCATTGATTTGCAAATATGCAGCCATCCTGCATTACAGAAATACCACAGACCCTTCAATATAGGTTGTTATCACAGAGGGCACCATTGGAAATTCAAAATATTTTATTTTCCTTTAAAAGTATGCACCCTCCAGGTTGAAATTTTGAAGTATGAGGTTGTTGCTTCTTGGATATTTGTGTATATCTCCAGTACATGAAGCTCCCAGTCTGACTCCAGCAGCCTCTTGCTTCTCCTACCCACATGTCCCATTCTTCCAGAACAGAAGGCAGAACAGCCTCAGTGGGAAAAACACCCATTTGTTTAGCAAGTCTGAGAAAATTGAGACAACCTTGACTCGCTGGCTGAGCAAAAGGCCCTGAAATGTGCTTTCTGGGGAGGACACTATCCAGCCTGATGACCTTCAAACTACGTTTTTAAGTCTCAGGACAAAACATGGGCAGAAACAACACCAGATTCACCACTTATCATTTTAAGATTCGTCAAAGAAGGGATAAATTAATCTTTGTTATGATTTTCATTTGAAGCAATGAGGCTACATCTTCATGTAGCTGCAACCTGGACCAACCTTCTTCAGCTTCCAGGAGTTTGTTTCAGACAGAACAAGCGAGGAGGAGACAGGAAAACTACTGCTGCAGTGCTGAGTTCAAATGCCAGTGTACAATCGAGGGGATAAATCCAAATCTGACCTCACTGATCTCTTCTTTTGGGAAAAGGGGTGAACACAGACAGCCCCATTTCTCATTAAAGTATCTTGTTGGTTACAATCCTTTTGTTTTTTTCCCACCTTTCACTAGTACAGCACACTAAGTAATGTGAAGGTTTCATTTTTAAAAAATATTTCATATGTACCAGTTCATTTTTGAGCTGAAGAAAAAAAGGCAAAAGCATGGTTTTGATTGTTTGATCCATCTGAGGACCCTGTGTTTTCTGCTTCCTGAGGAAAGTTTTCTCCCTTTATAATTTTAGTAATGGCTTGCTTATTTAACCTCCCAGGAGGTTTCTTACAGATTGCTTTTAGTTTCTTTGGGACATGGCGGTGACATCATTCAGATTTCTTTGATGTCCCTATGTCCCCTTCATTTCATTACTTGGGCAGGACGTGGAGCAGGGAAGAAATGGAATTGACAATCATGCCCTCAGGTCAGAGCTGTTTTCCTGCTCCTTTGCCTGTGGCACCATTTTTCCTTATGTCACCTCCCCTTTCCAGGTCTTGGACACATGGTAGAGCAGGCAAGTGACCTTTGCTGCCAGGGTCAAGTGGCTCTGACAGCCTGAGCTGGGATGAAGCCTGAGCAGTTCTCCTGGCAGAGCTTTGGACAGGGACTGACCTGGGGATGGGCCCCAAAACACCCGCTCAGACCCCCACGCCGGGGCAGTGACAGGCTGGGCAGAGCCCTTGGCTGAAATGGCTGTTGGGCCACTGGCAGCAGGTCACATCAGAGTATCATCTTCCTCTGCTATGCTGCCATTCTGTAATCCCTGAATCTCTTACAGGACAAGAGCCTGAGGTCCCTCCTGCAGAGAATTGAGACCTTGATCCCAAATTGCTTAGGCTGAGCTCAGCAAGCCTGTTTTCAAAGCAAAGCCTGCTCTCCGTGAGTAAATTTCCCTTTCAATTTTTCCTTGAAAATCCTGCAGCAAATGGCTTTAAATGCAGTATCTGTGTGTAACTGCTCTTTTTGGTGCGTTTCCCGTAATGAGCCATAACATATGTGTGTGTCTTTACACACCTCGGAACAATGCTATGCAAGCATTAGGGGATTTTTCTAACAACTAGTGAATGTGCTGCTTTTCACAGCTCACCCAAACACTCCTGCTTGATAAGCCTGCCTGCAGAGGGACGTTATCTGTATTTCTAGGATCAGCGGAAAAGAAAAAAAAAAGGTGGGAGGCATATCTGAATATTTTAAACTGCTAATTCTGATGCAAGCGAGTTGCACAGAGGACATTTCTTGGATGAGGAAGCCTGAGGAGGTGTGTTTGTGGAGCTGTAACACTGTCCAGAGAAGGAAGTTCAGTGAGAAGTGCAGAACCTTGAACTCTTTGCTATTTCCTATCTCTGTGCATCCTTGAGTGAACTGTTCTGTTTCTCCCGCTGGCAAACACAATGCCGGTAATATCCTCCAGTATAGCCTCCTCCAGTATGTCCTCAGACATTCTAATGCACAGTAAGTGAATTAAAACCATAGCAGCACCATATGTACCTTGCACATGTTTATAACAGTGCAGGAGTAGTATTTGCCCCAGTGATATCCTGTCTTCATTAGCACAGGGAAGTGCAGCATGCAGATGGACAAGAACCATCACTCACCATGGCACGAGCAGCACCTCCAGAGCTGTGCGGGTGGGGTGCTTTCCCTGAGCTTGACTTCCCCTGGGCCCCTGACTCCTGAACTACCCTAAGAATTGTTCTAGCTCTGGGGCTCAGAAAACATCTTTCTGAAGAGTAAGAATTTTGCTGCATTTCTGATTTTTACCTGAAGCAATCCGGCCTGCACTAGCTAACAGGCATTTTTCAGAAGCATCTTTAGGCCAAGTCTTTCATATTTCAGTATAGAGCTGCACTGTTATTCAACACATTGTATTTTCCAGGAATAGACATTTCCAGGAAAATGTAGCTGGATGTTTTTGCCCAGTGGTGGTTCTTCCATCTTTGGTTACTGTCAAAAGCAAAAGATCTTGCTGTAATCCGCCTTTCCAGTGGATGAGCCTCTGAGACAATGGTGTTCCTGCAGGAGAAGTGAGGCAGGAAGCAACACTTGGGAGCAAAGGACTGCATGGCCAGAAGGCATGCTTGCTGGGCAAAATATCATGTGCATCTTTTTTTGAAAAACCATCTAAGTCCAATTCTAGCTTCAGCAGGCACACAGCACCAACCTCCTGACCATCCCCAGTGCTAGCACCAGCTCCACAGCCCTGCCCCGCTCTCACTTGGACCATGTTACTCTGTGCAGAGATTTTTGTCTGCGCTGAAGTCAGGAAATTCATAGTTATAGTTCCCACAACAACCACAAACCCAGGTATTCTCAACAAATACTGTAAAAACCCTGAAGTTAGTTGCACAAGTGTTTCTCGGTAGATGCATGAGGGACCAAATAGTACAGCAGGCTTGGAGATGCTGTCTGCAACCTCCACATCTGCCCCTACAAAACATGAGCATAGCTGAAAGAGGGGCTTGGGGGTAAAACCTTTTGACAGCTGATGCCAGGCACCAGATGTTCTGGGGTAACCATGGTGGTGACTTGAGGCTATAATCCTGGTATTGGAGAAGGTGGCAACCACACTGTATGTCAGAGCCAGTGAGCAGCAAGTGTCTGCTGAACTCCACAGCAATGCAGGCTAACCAGCATCCTCACACAACACTGTGTCTTCTGCTCTATTTACTGCCCTTAAGTGGACTTCATCATTTTGGTAGCTGAGGGCTTCACACTTGTTAACGTTTATCTCTGCAGAGGCTCTGTGAAGTAAGGAAGAACTGTTATCCCCATTTCACAGGAGAAGACTGAACCAGCAAGAGGCCATACATCCACCTCAGGGTCTCAGAGAGTCTGCAGCAGGGTCTGTGCCTCTCAAGTCTGAGGGTCATAACCTCATTTTCCAGTAGTGACAGAACAGATACAGAAACAAAATTTCACAGGTAAATAAGTGTCAGGACCTGCTGGCTGGAGTCCACAGGCTGTGGCCTCCTGTCTCCAGCAGCATTTATCTTTTCCTCTGTTATTTCAAATATTTTATTGTAGTGTTATCTTGTCTAGTCTAAACAATGGTCCCACTTGCTCTTGAGAGTTGTACTCTGTGAGGGAAAATGTTGAAAATTGTTATTATCCCCAGTGTTTGGGCCCAGACACAGAGGGGTGGATGCTCCACAGTCAGGATCCTACCATCCCCTTGCCACCCCAGCCTCCACTCTCTGCCTGCAGTTGCACAGTGCAAGAGCCACCACCAGCCCCCCTAGTCCCTCCCCACTCGTTCCAAGGCTGTGCTCCTTCCCCAAGCACAGGGATACTGATATCTCTGGAGTGACAAGGACATGTGTGGCGTCAGTGGCATCAGTCCAGATACATATTAATGGCAGAAGGGGGAAAAAACTGCGTCCCACATTCTGAGATGACCCACCATAGAGAAAGATCCGAGCTGTGATGTTCCTGCCTCTGGATATTCTGTCCCTTAAAGCAGGAAGGAGTTCAAATCTCCAGCTCTGTTTCAGTCCTATTCACTAATAAAAACCCCAGGTGTTACTGGAAGAACTATCCATGTCTGCTTTGGCATGTGAAGTGTGCGTCACTTGCCTCATTGCCTTAAAAGCAATAAATCTCTGTTTATCTTGATGGTTACCTAGTAATGAAAACCAGTGGCCAAATCAGTTATCTGAAAGAGGCTAAATGACAACTTGCTCCACACCCTATATAAGTCAGGCAGATAGCTTCAAAGCCCTTATCTGAGTCTATCCAGAGTGGTTGAAACAGGCCAGCATACAGCACTTTGTCATCCTGGCACATCCAAGCCATCCTGCTGCTGACCAACCAAGGACAAATAGGTATTTCTTAAGTTTCCACTGTGATTAGACATAGCATCCTGTGACATTTTATGGACAAACAGCAACTGTATTTAGTCATGCCTTAAAATTTGGTAAATGTCCTACCCAGCTATCTCAAAGCATTTCACAAACCTGGTCCTTCTCTTGACTCAGGAATTCATTGCAGTGGGTAAGATGCCTTTGTAAGGATTTGTTTGTGTTTTCCATTTTCCACCTGCAAATCGGGAAGAAGGCTATTCAGCCACTTTTATGAAGGGATTTGGGAACTCTGCAAAGGAGAGTGCTGTTTAGGTATCAGTTATCAGTAGCAGCCTGTCACACTGAATTCTGCAAGGGAATGGCTGGCTCTGTTGTTGCAGCACTTGTGGAGTACTCAACTCCCAGATAAATTAAGACTCTCTGTGTGACTGAGTCTTTTTGCATATTCCTGCCTCATCTGTAAAATGGAGACAATAATGTTTCACTGATTGCATGAATGTTGAGAGGTAGTACATTAATGGTACTGAGACCATCACCACACAACACCATGCAACAAATAATTCTGCAATAGCCACACACACAGCATTCATTTGCATTTGTATTCAGCAGACTATGGAAGGAACTGGATTATTAACACCTCTACTCTAGGGCAAAATGCTTGGAGACCACATCCAGACATCCAGGTGTCTGCTGAACTTCATGGGGTGTGGTGTCCAAGTTTGGGCTTGAATGTAGATCGCACAACTAATTCCTACGTACTTTATAATAGCCTGAACCTCAACATGATCGCCAACCACTGACTTACTAGGAACCTGAATCAGCTGTCCATTTTGTGCCTTGGGTCTGTGTCTTGAAATTACTCTATTGTCTGCTGCAATCTACTCTGAAGCTGGAGATTTGTTTCTACAGGAGGCAGGGAAACATTATATTGCCACACTATTTCCAGTCTTTTCCAGGATTACAAGTCAGAGAATGGTGGGTAGATCTTGTGATTTCCATCCTACAATTTAAACCAGATGGGCTAGCCTTGCAGCATAAACATTTAAGCAAGAAAAGCAAAAAGCTGGCAGAAGTTCTGTTTCCTGATTAACTGTGTTGTTATGACTTAGATTTTTTAACAAGATGCACATAAAGCTAGTTTACAAGATAACTTGATCAGTGTCTTTGATTCATCCCAATAAAATGTGGAGGTTTTGTTTTTTGCTGTACAATGCTCCAGTCCTACTGCTTGTAACAGGTACAGAGACTCATATCTGTGAGCTCTCCCTCTTGAGAAAAAACAAGGTGAAGACACAAAATGCAGCAGCTGTTGCATAGCCAGATCCATAAGGATGTGAGTAGGACAGGAATTGTTGAAGGAAATGAGAGGGAGGATTTAACCTGAATCAAATCTCAAGACGAAAACGATGAACCCACAAGTCCCCACTGTATTTTATTGTTTGTTGCCACCATGTTGTTTACTTGCAGTTCCTTCATTTTGATACAGGTATCAATACCTGAAAAGTATTGAATGTGTGGCTGGCATATTGAACTAACAGAACAGTGGTAAAAATCTCTTTCCTGTTCATTTACCCTTTACATACATGAAAGACTAGACAGTATCAGAAACAGAGGCAAAAAAGAGACCCAGATAATTAGATGCCCCTCATCTCAGAACTTGAAAGCCAGTGAAATAACTAAGATGCTGTGAAAAAATATCTGCCATAATTAAAACGGCTGATTGGAGAGAGCTGCAGTGAAGGCCAGTGTATGGGGCCTTGCTAAAAACATTGCTGGAAGGAGCCAGATCTACATACCTGGGGAAACTCAAAGCCAGATGAAGTTACATGGGAATTTCAAATCACAGGCTTGCAGGATGAATGCTTTGCTTCAATGGCACACAGCAATTTAGCACAACACCAGAGCAGACCTGAAACTCTTCCTCCACAGCCCTGGGCACCAATAGAGGTAAAATTGACATCATTTCCCCAAGCCACATCTTGGGAAGCTGTCAGGAACAGCCATCATGGCAGGTAAAGCCCCAAGTTTTGACAAATCCCAAAGTAATAGAGATTAAGAGATTAATGGTCTGATTTTCACTCTTTTGATTTTAATGCATGTGCTGTTCTACCCAGGTCTGAGGCACTGTGGCAGTCCAAAGCCTCTGAAGCAGATTTGGGGATGGAGTAGCTGTATTTGCTGAGCTGGCAAAGAGCTCTGGGAGATCTGTCAGGACAGTTGCAGAAGCCACTTGGAGCAGCATCGTAGCACTTTCTGACTGTTCCTCAGCCACAGCGAACTGGGATGTTCTGTATTTTTAATGCATTTCTGTGTTAAATATTTGCTTGAACCACCTGAGGAAGTGGTCTGTGCTGAGCAGGGTTACCTTTTGCTGAAGGAGACTGGTGCTGTCACACAGGGCATGATGGTGGTTCCGCAGTGTCGCTTTCAGAGGCAGAGCAGAGCTACACCAGGGAGCAAAATCCTTAACCCTGCCCAAGTCAGACGTAGGAAAGGGCAACTGCCTGTGCTCAGCAGCATGGTGGGAGAGCAGCATGGAGGGAGCCACACTGAGAAGGATGAGAAGTGAGAGAACCATGGAGAAAGGAAAAGGCCTGGGAAACAAATGCAGATGTGAATGAGGAGGTATAGTGAGCATCCCATTGTCTCAGGCTAGACCTAGAATAGCCAGAAAAACTGACTGAATTTTTGTGATCGCAACCAAAGTAACAACCTGTAACTACTGTGTATATTCCAGGATGACTGATCAAAGAATTGAGAAGAAAAACTGATTTTACAAAACATTGAAGACTACCATGCTTCCTAATGATTCCTTCAGAGACACAGCTAGGACTAACTTTGGAAGTAGCAGAACAGCTTCATAAATGTTTTCTGGTGCTTTTATATTATTCTAAATTCTGCTTCTCAATACTCATCAGTTTTTTTTCCCACTAACCATAAAGCATATGCTGTCTTGTATCCTGGTTACATGAGATTAACAGATAACCTTATTTTTCACCATCAGTTTTTCAGCATTTCTGCCACTGAAGATCCTCTTCTACAGCTTCAAGTTGAAAAATCTTTGTGGCAGATTTGGCATTGCCTGTAATAATTTATGAATGTGATGTGTTGACATGTTTATTGTGTGCATACATTGAGCTACTTCAATAGCTGGATTGTCAAGACGTGTACCCAGGAGAGAGAAGATGGATCCAGGCATGCATTTTTGAGGAAACACTTGGGAAATAAAGCAAGAGCTCCTCACTGTGATGTTTTGGCTGGGCCCCTGTTAGGCTCACTGGAGAGATTTCCCTGGGAGAAATGTGGGCGCCTGCAAAGTAAGACATGAAAGACCCCAGAGAATTTACAGAGGACCATTTACACAGAAGTTTTTGCGAGCAAGCTTCCAAAAGGGGTTCAAAGTGCTCAGATCTGTAGATGTTTAATTTAGTAGACGTTGGCAAGAAAAAGTGCATGTGAAATATTTTTTAACCAACATGCTTTATTTCATTGGTTAAGTGTCTCTTCTGTTTTAAAAATGTTTCAGTCATGCAGCAAGGCTGAAGGTCTCTCTTCTCATGTATGTGCGTGAGCTTGGAAAAAGCATGGGGTACGTAGGCTGGAGCTTGTGTTTAGTATAGTATGTGAGAATCAGATTATCCCATGCATAGAAAGGTAAAAGCTCAAGGCCTGTTATAAGCAGAAGGCAGATCAGAAACACCACTGGCAACCAGAGATATAGCAGTAACCATAAGAACACCATCATCTTTCCTATAAGTCCTTACATATAGTTCTACTAATGACTTTTATTAAACATTTAAGCCTTAGCATTCAAGTGATTCATATTTGTTACAAAAAAAGCTGTCCCATTAACACAAAGTACAAGCTGAAACAAAGCTAATGAGCCTTAATACTTGCAGGATAATTCAAAGTTTAAAAGTGGTATTAACAAAAGTAAAATAAGGAAGAGTGGAAAAATCCAGTTTCATTGTCCACTAGAGAACCTGAGTTTTTTCCTTTCGGATCATAAAATTAAATCTATTGCTGTACTCTGACACTGTTAGTAAAGTAGTGCAAGAACACATATATGTGCATAATTAAGTACCCCTATGTGACCATAAAAGGTCTGCCTGGCTGTCCAAGGGGAAGGTGAGTGGGATTTGATTCAGCAGCGTGAAAGAGGGAAAGGCATTACTGTAATCTCCCTGTATTTCTTCTCTTTGATGGGGCTCAGCCTTATGTGGTAGAGTGATGGGGTGTACAGCAGTGGCAACAGGAGTGTTCCAGTGCAGAGTGTGGGCTGTGTGCCCTGTGCATCTGAGACACAACAGCAAATCGACCTGGAACTGCACAGGTATTTATCCTATGGAAATCATACCTCAAATCAGACACACAAGAAACCTGAGGCACTGGGTATATTAGATATACCTGAAAAATTAGGTGAATTTTTAATTTATTTGCCTTCTGGTTTTGCAGTGTCAGATATGAATGGTAAATGGGTAAGCGGAAAAAGGTCACTGAGTCCTGCCTTTGAAAGCATGATCTAGTTTAAAGCACTGGCATTTCAAACTTTGTGTTCAAATGAAGAGACCAAACAAATTCAAGAAACAAACAGGGTAAACAGCACAGCTATAAAATGACATTTTGGAAGTGACAAGTGAGCAGTTGTATGGTGACCAATCTCCTACCACCGTTCTGCTCAATTTCATGTGGCCCCTGTTAACCACACCACCTGTCCTGGGAGCTCCCCATACATCCCAGTCTTGATAAACAATTTTGGAAGTAAAAAAAGGGAATGAGTATCAACATAACACAATGGAGTTGTGGGGCAGGGCACACACAGGAGCACTGTTCACATCTCATGCAATACCTAGCTCCACTCCTTGACAAATAATCACATCTTGCTACAGCAAGACCTTGAAGAGACACAAGGGGTTTTATAGATGGACTTAGAGCAGCTTGGTAGATGCAGTCAAGCTCCTTTTGAGCTGCCTCCCCTCTAAGACTGGGCCTTTCCCAAGAGGGATCCCTGTGGCAAAAGGCCTCTCATCTGTCTGACCCTGGAGCAAGCACCACATTGTGCCGGCAGCAGAGACATTTTCTCCTGAGGCAGGAGAAGAGTCACCTGTGCCCTGGGGCTGCAAACTTGGGCCAAGAGACAGAAATAACCCAGGAGTTGTTAGCTGGAGAGCTTGGATTTACAGACTCTCCAGGAGAACAAGGCTTAATGAAAAACCCCAAGGGAAATTAGATAAAATGGACTGATGTGGACATCAAAAAACTTCTACAGCATAAATCATAAATTCTCCCCAGTTTGGAGAGAAGTAAGAATTTAATCTCCATTAATTTAATCTGGCAGATAGAGATAACAAAGCAGCCTCTACATGGGAGAGTTAACATTGCTTGGATTGATACAGAGAGACAAGATGCACTTGCAGGCATAGGAAAAATGCATCTCTGAGAAAATTTCCACTATTAATATTTTTCCCTTGCAAATGTGGGTCTTCTAAAACACTCTTTTCTTTTGGAAGGATCTAAATGAGGAGGAGGTGGGAAGTAGAGCTACAAAGCATGTAAGAAAGCCTCAAATACATGAGTGGGAGGAAGGAGGAAGAAATGAAAGAATAATGAAGCTTGCATCACTGGAAGCAAACAACAGAAGGGAAATGCACGTACTTGTGGCTAAATTTTGAAGGAACTTAGGCTGAGGTTTCAAACGGCTGTGGTTAGCATAGATGCAGGCACAGAGTAATTCAGATGATCTGATCAAAGAACAAAGAAATGTTAAAACTGATTTCATTAGGAAAAATACCTGCCTTAGAGTTAATGGGTAAGCACAGGAAAAGATGCCTTGTCTGTATTGTTGATATGAAGCAGCCCTGGAGGATTATCAGCACCTGTAGTATCTAGGTCCATTATGAGACTTGGGCATTGCTTCAATGGGGCCAGGATTTTGCCCTTCATGGAGTCTCTGTTGGCATCTGAGATTTCCTTATGTGATGATGTTACAAACAGGTATCTAAATTTTTAGAAACAATTAATAGAAATCTTGTTATTAACGTGGTGCCCAGGGTCCCCAGCTCCAGTTGCATCAAAAGCTGAGCCCAAATGTTCAGCTACTCTTGGAATGTTGTCACTAAAACTAAATCAGGCGTTTCTACTTTGAGAGCTTCTCCAGTGGCCATCACTCCAATGGTTACCTATCTGAACCAGGAAACAAGCCTGGAAGAGGAGCTTGAGGTTGAGTTCATGCCATACCTTCTGATTTTTGTCAGTGCTTTGCTGTAAGGGCATTCAGCAAGCCAGGCTGATCTATCGTGACACAGTCTTTGAAAATTTTGCAGAGCAGTCAGTAGAAAGTTTTCAACCGAACTGAATGAGGAACCTGTGTGCCTTACACGGGAATCCTGTGGGATGAGATTGTCTCTGTCTCTGCGTCACCAAAACCACCTACAAAATGAAAACTGTAACTTTGCTCAGGAAACCCCAAGGTTTTATATTCACTTTGAAATAAACTGAGCCCATCCATCCCTTGAAGAAGCGAGCATCAGGGAATCAGCAGGAGGTTTTGCCATCTGCACAGACAAGCAATGCTCAGGGATATAACTAGGACCAAGATGGGGACAGGGAGAAGTTTCATGCCAGCAAGTTTCACAAATGGAAAGACTACGCTGCTACTCCAGCCTATACTGGCTTTTCAAAATCAGCTTGGAGACAACAAGACAAAAGGGCAGAGGAACAATTTTCCATTTCCTAGTAAAGCTATATTTGATACAGATAGAAAACCCCATTCCTTTTCTTTTTTCAAATCTTGTCATCAAAATTCAGAGTTGATACTTTTTGTACATTGTTGTGCAATATGCTTGTGCAAAAGCTGGGTCTCCTTGTGTCATGCCCACAGCAAAGCATGTGGATCTAGGGTTGGCAGTCCTGTAGAGTAGTGAAGTTTGGGTATGCAGGAAAAAGAATTGGCAGGATACAGCTGTCATTCTGTTGTATGTCCAAGCTCTGTGTCCAGGAAAGAATGCATCCCTTGGAAAAGAAAAAATCTCATCCCATCCTGAACCAGTCATTCCTACATTACGACAAAATAAATCTAAAAGGATAAGCTAGGCTTTTCCTGTAATCACTACAGCAATCGCATATACCTCGAGTTGTCAGTCTACAGGGTTGGTTAGAGAAAGCTAACTTAAAATTAATAATTAAATGCCCATTACAGGCTTGAGAGTCTCCAGGCGTGTGGCAGTGCTGATGGCACCAGCTCCCTCTGAGATCCTGCTAGCCTTTGCACTTGTAGACAGGCCTCCGTTCAGCCCAAAGCTCCCTCCCGGCAGCAAGGCAGGACAGGCAGCAGGAAGAGGCTGGAGTGGGCAAAGGAGTGGGCAGGAGGAGGCAAGTGCACCCTTGGCATTGCAGGCTTTTCTGGCACGGGGTGTTTTCTCTGTTTTTAGCCGTAAATAAGATGCAAGGAGGTGCCAGGCCTCGCTGAGGCTCCCGGCGGGTAAGATGGTGAAAAAAATAAGAGTTTTAGTTCTGCATGTCTAGTTTTTCAACGTGTAAAAGCCCGGCTCTGGTGGCACGAAGGCCGCTCCCAGTCGCAACGCGACGGCCAAGGAGGGCAGCCGAGGCGTGCGGGCACTCACCGGGGGCTGTGCCGCGACGGGCGGCCGGGTCGGGCAGGCCCGGTCCCGCTGGGACAGCGGGCCCGAGAGGGTTCCCCTGAAGGAGACGGGACAGGACGCGTGGGATCGACATCCTCCGCTCGAGCCTGCTGCATCCCCGCACACCCGCAGGAAAACACCCCCGAGGGAGCAGCACCTCCCAGCCCGCGGCCGCCGGCTTCCCGCTCCCGAAGTTTCCTTCGGGGAAGCCCGTGGCGGGCACCCGCCGCCAGCTCCGGGGGGCGGCTCGGCGGGGCGG
>VZTF01007679.1:1439069-1511796 GCA_013397755.1 Cnemophilus loriae
CGGGGCGGCTGCCGGGTCGTATCCCGGGCGGGCTGTGCCCCCGACAGGGCGGCCCGCGGGCTCCGGCCCCGGCTCGGCGGGCGCTGGTGGGGCACCGGCGCAGCCGGCGGCGGGCAGCCCCCCCACCGCTCCCTTTTGTTCCTGCGTGCCGCCGGCGCTTGGATCCCCGCCCGGGAAGAAACCACTCGGTACTTCCCGGGCTCCGTCTGTGCCTGCACACCCGCCTGAAGGGCATCCTTCTCTGGTAGTGTTGGTCTGTCACAGCCGCCGGGAAAGGGATTTTCCCCGTCTCTCAGCAGCTCCGCGTTGCTTGCCGGTCTTCAGTGCCGGCTCTTCACTTAACTGGACTTATCGTGTGTTAATTCCTTCACAATGTATGCGAGTGTCCCTGCGCCCTGGAGAAGGATTTCCTTATTGACTTGCCGACTGTGATGCGGCCAGGTATTATTTACATCATCAAAGATATGCCTGTGTAAATCTCGCACGGTTACAGTGCGGCTGCTCTTAGAGCCCAGTTTGCCGAAACTTTAATTGCAGCAGGCGATGTTGTACAGTGAATCCCTTTCCGTCAGGGCGGACCGATACTCCGGTGGGATAGCGGCCTCGCCGAGACAATCGCGTGTCACGCAGGGACAGATCCTGCTGTTTCATGGGATGAATCAGAAACAGAAAAAGAGCAAACAATGAAAATGAGTTTGTGTGGTTTTTAAAAAAATCTGACATGGTAGCGTCTGTTAAGGGCACAGTAAATCGGGCAGCAAACCCCCAGTTTTCTCTGGCACAGCTCGTGAATCAGCCGGTAAACAGCATAAACTGTGATCACTTTGCAGCCGAAAATATAAGGCCTCGCAGCCCTGGCTGCCGGAGCGTTACGTGTCATTAAAGTAGCTCTCTTGGAGGAGAGGGACTGTCCCAGGAGCTGCAGAATCTATAAACACTTTTCTGATTGGTTTAAAAATTTAGACACAGGAAGCGGATGGTATCTAATAACAGACAAGTGGAGACACTGTTGTCATGGAAACTGAGAAGACTCCCCCCGCCTCTTCCCCCCCCCAACCATGTATTAAAAAAAAAAAAAAATAGGCAGAAGAAAAAAGTCTGCATATCATCAGAAATGCCTGCAGACCGCCTTGGCTGCTGTTGCCTTTCCCACAGCATCTGTTGAAACCTGAGAACATGCCTGTCAAATCAAGGTCATTTTACAATAAAACCCTGCACTGCCACCTCCCTCTCTCCTCCCTGGATGTTGTCCCACAGTTTCCATCCAAGGAGGACTTGAGGAGATGCAGCCACCTGCCCCATGCCCACTGGTGTCCTGCCTCAGCTTGGCCTGCTCCTGGGGAACCTGAGAAAAGGCTCAAAGCAGGAGGATCATGGGGCTTAAAAGGCAAAAGTAACAAGGGATGACTTTTTTGTAATCGAATGATCAGGCCAGGTTTCTTTCCATGGGCATCTATGGACCTGGTAGACAAAGCTGGGATTGATCTCCTTCTGTGCCTTTGTATTACGAAGTTATATTAAAATGTAATGATTTGGACTTGCATATTAAGGCCCTTTCACAAATCTGCCTCACCTACTGAAAAAAAAAAAGGTGGCGAATGACTCTGGGAAGCCCTGTGCAATGCTTTTGAGAAAAAAAGAAAAGACAGTTCTGTTATGGCGTGCTATGAAGAGAAAAGCAGAGATATGAGGATAAAATATACTTCATTGCTGCTGAATGCAGCGTGAGAGAATCAGACTATTATTGTCGTAAATTGAAGTTTTACTTTGCTGGAGTATTGTAACTTCATTGTGTGTGACAGGAGAGAGCTATTTTGCTTTTGAAGCAGGAGAGAACTATTTCACAGCAGAGTCACAAGAAAGGTGTTAATGTTTTTGCTTATTTTCTTGGGCAGCGCCCGTTGATTTCAGATGTTTGTGATAGAGAGATGCCTTTGAGTATTCACTGCATTTTCTCCAAAACATTTCCTTTTGTCTCTCTCTTTAATCTTCATTTTGCAGTGACTGAGCTGAGAAATAGCACTTTAGTGCTTCACCCACTGTATAAACCATCACTTTGAAACCTTAAATGACTGGTTTGCTTCCATATTACACTTTTTGCATTATTATTTCTTAAGTAGACCAGAAACTGGTGATCAGGTCTTGCAGATCAGGAGGCAAATCTTGCAGGGCACTGAGGTGAAGGTGATCAATAACCTCTTTACCCACACCCTTGGATCTTGCTGTCCAAAAAACCCAAGGCCTGACTTTAAAACTTGGTTGCAGGCAGAGCAGGCTGAAGGGATGGTAGAGCCAGAGGGAGCAGTGCCTGCTTCTGATTGAGGAGTCCTTTTGGCAGCTGGGCTGGCACCGGGGTGCAAGAGGTGGGACCTCCCTCCCTGAACTGGGGAGAGGCTTAGGGAGTCAGGCAGTCGTTTAATCCAGCTCGCTTCTGATTAGACAAATGCTGCTTTTAATTGCTGTGGAGTTCAAATGGAGAAAGTTTGGCTTGGTAGCGAAAGTGTGCTTTTGCTTCTAGAGACGAATTTCCTGTTGTCGGGAGCACCCTTATCGGCAGGAAGGTTCTCTGGCAGGAAACGTGTCGGTTACTTGTTTTTACACATTGAAGGAAATGAGCTGGATTAGGTATCTTCTAGGTTTACCCTTCATCAGCCTCCGTGTCTGTGCTACTTTATTTATCTCTAATGATTTTAGTTTGTGAAAGTTTTATGATGTCAGGCATTCCCAAAGGAAATGCAAGAAGTTACATGCTTGTGTTGTCCTGTCATTTTTCTGCCGTTATAAAAAACCACCCCACTCTGGGCTACGTCTTCCACCAGCCTCTCTGGGCTACATTTTCGGATGTGTCCAATTTGCAATTTTTACCTTTTGAGCCTCATTGCTGATACTCAGCTAGGCTTTTCTTTTTCTTCCCCCATTAAAATGAAAGATCAAAAAATGCACCAGTTATTTTACTAATAGGAGCAGTTCTTACAGTTCTGAACTGCCTTTCATCATGGATCATAAATCACTTTACAGAAATTAATGTTCTAATATCCACAGAAGTTGTGTGAGCATAGGAGGCTGAAACTTAGCATTTCACATGGACTGCACAAAGTTGCAAGGCAAATTAGGAGCAGAGCTGGGAGTCAAATTAATTGCCCCTTAATTAGCAATTGCTAATGGATTCAAACTTTGAAAATGTGTTTGTGTTTCCCAAGCGTACTCATGCTAATGCACCAGTGCGGTGCCTGGGTGTTTGCGATGTGGGGCCGGCAGGCAGAATATAAGCAATGGTTCCAGAAAATGCCAGTCGTTTTCTGGTCCCTGCCCAGCATGGCTGGGATGGCCAGGCTGGAGGCTTGTAAGATTAGACACGGCTTTGGACGAAGGTCTAGACCAAAGGTGAGAGCTGTGGTTTAGGTCTGTGTGTTCTAGTAAGCAGGGAGGCTCAGGGAAATAAACAGTTCTCTGATGTCAGCTCACAACAGGGTTTTTATAGTGTTAAGCTTTGCAGAGGGTTTTGAGGGGGAAACATGGAAAAATTATATAAACTTGTAAAGAAGCTGGCTGGCATGCTGAATAGCTTCAAGTAGTGGTTTTTGGTGTAGGAGATGTCTTGGTGTTAAGAGCTGTTCCTGGCAGGAGAAGCTACCAGAGCTGTCTGGAAGCCTAAGCTGGACAGGAACGGGACTATCCTGGCTGATGCTGGAATTTGCCACTTCATGACTTCAGATGTAACACAATGCAGCATACCTTTGGCCACAATTTTGACATACTTGTAATGAAAATGCATTTGGCTTGTTACCTTCTCTCATGACCAAGCCGAAGTAAAATTGTAACAAAATAACGAAAAAAACAAAAAAGTACTCCGACAGAGCAGTGTTTCATTTTGGTGTAAAACTTATAGCTGTGTATTTTCAGACCATATCAGATGATTCTGGGAAACCCGCCTGAAGCTCTCCAAGGCAGGGCGGTTTTTGGGAAGTGATTCTCTCCTAGAGTTTTGGAAATTCTGCTGCATTTAAAATGCCTCAAGTTGAGCTGCCAAGCAGGAGAGCAACTCAAACCTTCCCTAACCTCACTGTAAGACTTTAGGTGCCTTTAGCATCCTTGGGACTTACAACTGTTATGAACTGAAGCTGATTGTCTAGCCAAAAGTTTGTGCCTTGGGTGTCAGCGTAGGCCACGAAGGAGCGAGGCTTCCCGTGTCCCGTTTGTTCTCCTTGAGGATGGACGCAAAGCAGTGGGATAGCCCTGCTCTGGAGGTGGCTGGTGAAGGGGGCCTGGGGAATGGCTGAAACTCACCACAGCCGGACACACAACTTTCAGGTGAGTTGTGTAGGACCACCCTCACATTAGCCCAGGCACTGGTGGCCACTTGCTTGCTGGGGATCAGTTTTTTGCCACCACTCTTAGGGAGGTACCTGAGGGACATGTTATACTCTTACAAAACTCTCCATAAAGTGCATCTATTCCATAATGTCAGTGAAAATTGGAAAGGCTAAGTCTGCTGGAGGCAAAGCTTCTACTTACTGTGTTGGACAGTATTTTGTAGCTCTTTTATTTCTCTTGTCTGTAGTCTAAGAGTCTCTGCTGGAGATGGTTTTCTTTGTGTCTGCACTGACTGCAGGACAGATATCAAGGCTGTGACCTCTGATCAGGCTTCGTAGGTGCCACTGAATGGAAAGATCTGCCTAGATGTTTGACACTGGGGGTTTTTTCACGACATTAACAGGAATTTACATCAACGTTAGCTGATACAATGAAATTTCCAACATTGAATGTTTTTACCTTTTACCGAAAATAGATTAAAGCCAAGTAAAGACAGGTATTATTCCAGGAGTGGGATGCATTTGGCCTACACCAAATATTCTTCCTTTGCCCACCTCCCATGTTCTGAGTTGGGGTAGGACCCTGCACTGAACTGTTTGCTAAGGCCAAGTGTGAGATTCCCTGGTGGGATCCTAATGCAAACTGCTCACCTGCCACCAGCTTGCTGATAGAGCTTGCTCAGGATGTCTGGGCATACTTACTTTTGTTGCAAGGACAACACTCCAGACTTCCTAACTGATGGGACTTTATGTACAAGGCAATCCAAGCTACACTCTGGAAACCATTTCACAGAATGGCAGCTTTGTTGGAAATTGCTTCTTAATACCATTTGGCAAAGCTCTTGTTCTTTTTAGTGTAGTTCTCTGCCAGACCTTTGCCTGCTCCACTGAAATGAGCAGTGGCCTCATGTCTCCTGCGGCCCTGCCTCCGGTCCCAGGCTCACCAAGGCTCCCCTCTCCAACCCCTGGCACCTCTGCAGCACCCCGCTACAGAGCTGCTTTCTGGTTTATCTCTTGGGCTTCATAGTGAGGCCAAACTTTTCCCTGGACAAAGCTGGCTTCTGGCACAGCACACAGACATGAACTCCCCAGCCCGACCCATCCGTGGAGAGCCCTGCTCACTGTTACTTCCCTCAGTGAGATCTTTCTGTGGATGATTTAATTGCTGGCTGGGCTTGCTGTGGAGAGGAGCAGAGGCATTAGAGGGGTTATGAGAGGTTATTAGAGATGGGAGGAAGCTGAAGGTCTGACCCATCTAGATTTAACTGAATTATGTCTCATTTTACCCCCAACTCCATCTTGTTTTGAACTGGGTTTTACAGTAGATAATTTGTAGAAGCTACTCAATTAATATGTTAATTTTAACACCAAATTTTGTAAAGCTTTTATGTTGGAGGTGGTGAAGGGATCCAAATGTTTTGATCCTATTTTTATCATTATCTTCACTGTGTTTTTCTTACTCTGTGCTTTGCAGAGAGGAGTGAAATTTTAATAATTCACTAATATACTTTCACTTCATTAACATTTTATCATTTTGGCATGGTGCATATGGTGAAGTCCTTAGTACTCTCATTAAAGACCTGATCTTTCCCCCACATTCTTGCAGCCCTCCAGGTGTGGAAAACCCTAAATGCAGATGCTATTCTACTTTTTGGAAAGAGCTTTTCTCTTTTTCGACTAGATATTAATCTGAACAAAACATGGAAGGTGTTTTTTCTTTGTTGTTTGGTTTTGTATTGTTTTGTTTTTTGTCTTGTTTGATTTTTTTTTTCTTTATAAACTGGAAACATTTATACAAAGATAGCTGCAGTGATTAGGTCAGATCCACTAAGTGCCAAGTCTCCAGCCATCACAAAACTTCACCATGTGATCTACAGAGTGTGAAGACGCAGGGTATTATTGTGGTATCCACTGCATAATTTTATACTGTGGCATGTTTGGCATAAGCAGAGATTTATACTGGTGTTAAAATGGTTATGAAACTTTCAGCTTACCTGGGATAGCACAGTGCTTGGTATCAGGAGGGCACAAATAGCATGTAACGCTTCATGTAATCTTGGTGATTCAGTACATACATTTGCAGGCATGCCCGCCTTGTATTAAACATGTACTTTTTAATTGTGTCTGAATTTGAAATTGGTGTTCAGCTTTCATGGTGGCTCTCCTTCCTTTTTTAAAATTCTTTTTTTAAATTCTTTTTTTTGCCTCTATTTTATTATAAAATAAATCTGTGAATTAGTGAATGATTTGTTACTGTTAATTAAATATTGTTAGCACACCAGATTGTTTCAGGTGTATTCAGAAGGCTTAAGAAGCCAAGCACTGGCTTAGGAGTCAGCAGTGGGTAGATACATGGGAGAGTGGAAGGGAATGTTCTGGGTTGGGAGCAGTGGAGAGCTAAGGGACATGTAAGAATTTCAGGAGGAGTCATGTTTTGAAAAGAATGTGGCTGTTGGGAGTCCAGAGGGCAAGAGATCACAGAAATAAATACGGGAGATGTTGAGGGAACTGGCTGAAGGTTTTTACTTGTCAAATAGAGTATATTTGCTTTTAGAGGCACCAGGACAGAAACTCATCTCTTGTAAATTGGTATAATGCCGTTTGAGTTAGTGGAATTACACTGACTTACACCACCTGATGGTCTGTCAGGTAGTATTACAAGAAGAGTGAGGATGTGAAGACTGGTGGAACTGGATGAGGTTATAGGCCTGGGCAACAGGGAGGGTGAAAGTTTGTTCAGAAGGGATAGAGAGGCTGGGCAAGCAAAGGAAGATCACAAGGTCCATTACAGCTATATTGGGTTTGATTTGATGATGAGATGCCGGGCAAGAGATGTCAGCAAGGCAGGCTGAGAGATGGGCTTGTCTGGAGAGGAGAGTCAGTGGCAGAAAGTACGTTTCGCACTGGCACAGTAGGGATTGGTGTCAGAGTGAATAAGATCATGCCCAGAGTGTGGAGGGTGTATGGAACAGACCAAGACTAAGGCCACAGCAGGAGCTGGGGGAGAGGATGTAGAGGTACAGAACAATCGCTAGACAAGGATGAAGAGGGCCAGAAGACAACATCTCACAAAGCCAAGATTGGACAAATGTCTTTCAGTCTGAAAGGAGGAATAGCAGAACCATAACATATTACTTAGGGTTAAGAATAGAAAGGGAATGACACTGACTTCTTTAAAGACATGAGCCATAGATAATCTGTACTAGTCAGTAAACTTTGAAAAGCTGAACCATAAATAAGGTACATCTTCACTGATATGACTAATTTTTCCCCTCTTCACTTCTGTTACTGCAAAGTAGTCTCATGTAATGGTGCAGCAGACCTTAATGTCCTGGGGGTGGTCACAGCAGCGTCACTAATGGGCGCTGCGCTGTGGTGCTGCCGCAGCTGCGCTGTGCCGAGCTCTGCGCCGAGCTCTTCTGGGGTGACGTGGCCCTGTCAGCCCCAGCTTACCCTGGGGACCCCCAGCTGGGCGCTGTGCCTGCTGCAGCTGGGATCCCGGGGCAAGCTGCAGTCACGTTGCTGCTCAGGAAATTCAAAGAGATGCTGGGAAGTCACAGTGTTCTGATTAAATACACCGGCATTGTCGCCGCAGTTGCTGTACCCCAGATATTAGACCCCAGGTCAGGGAGGGGTGCAGTGCTGAACCACCTGTGGGTACAGGGAAGCAGAGGAGGCAGCAGATGGGTTCCTGCTGGTCTGCCATGTCTGGCAAGAGCAGGGCTGGGTTGTGATGAAGAAGGTCTGAGAGAAATATTGCAGCTTCAGTTTGTGTTGTGACTGAACAGGAGATCTCACTTGGGATGTAGTAGCTTTGTGCAAGGAGGAAGAAAACACAGACTGGAAGAAATGAGGTAAAATGTGGGAAAGATGAGATTAAAATATAGGAAAAAAGAGGGAAAATGTAGAAATTAGGCTTATATATTAGGATGGTTACCCTTGTTCACGAGCTCATCTCATTACTGGAGGAACTGTAAGCCATTCACAGTCCTGGGGCCCAGTGCAACAACTGGAAACAGCCTGACTGGAAATGGGACCTATTTAATTGTACCAAGACAAGAAAAAAGGCCGTGAACAATCCAGCATGAATAGTGAAAAGTTAAGTGTGTTTTAAAAATCCTTTGGTTTTCTTTAAGCCGGGGTACCATTTCTGACAGGTGGGGAAATTCCCATTCTCTGTTGGTGACTGGTGATCTCTCAGTCCAGCACCTCAGAAGCAGCCAGCCTGGGTGGAAAAGTCAGTGTCTTTAGAAACAGAAAGCATTTTGGCTTTCCAAGTGGAATGATTTCTTTGTTTCCTAGTTGTATGGAAAGCTGCCATTGCAGCAGTTTGAGAAAAAAGGCTGAGCATCTTGAAGCCAAAATGGTTGAGAGATGACTCCTGGGGAAAGCCAGGAAGGATGTGGTGGGCTTGGAGGCACAATAACAGATGTGAAGCCTTCCACTGTGGGTTCTCCCCAGAAAGCAGTAGCCCCCCTGTTGCAGTGCCTGCCTGTGATTGGGAATCCGAGGGCCCGTTCCTGTTCCGGTGCAGTCACCAGGAGGTGGAGGACTGGTGTGTGCTCCTGCAGCAACCTTGCTATGGTTCCTAGAGGGCTGACAAGGGGGCCATGCACCCTCAGCTGTCACCCACACTGATTAGAGACTGTGGCTGTAGGATCAGGTTATCTGGTGGTTTGTGCCTGTTCCATTGAAGGAATGGAGCAGATGAGAGGGCCAGGCACAAGTATATAGCCCCTGAGCCCCTCTTCAAGGGTATAATTTGACAATGCTAGTGGCAAAGGCTTTTTTTTTACCAGAAAAGCAGTGTTATCTTTCCTCAAAGAGCTGCATGAAACAGCCTTTGCTATGCTGATGTTGAGAATAATATTAGTCTTGCCCACTTGCCCTTTCTCCCTTTGAGGGTTATGTCCCAAGCCGGTGGGCTCTGCCCACTCCCCATATGGTCTGTGCTTGGTTTATTTGATCCAGGCTTCCTCCTGTCTTGCTTTTTTTGCTCTCTGCTCAAATGAGGATGCCCGATCATGGTGTGATAATGGACAGCTCAGGAAATGCTTTGAAATCTGGAGCAGAATTTTTTTATAGTAATTTTTATTCTGAGTTTGTGTTGAATCTTTCTTGCGGTTAGCTACTGCTAGTTCTGTAGGGATACAAGCTGGGGCCTCAGCGCAGCAGGGATTCCAAGCACCCTGTTCTTTCGAAGACGTGGTGTGGAAAAACAATTTTCTTTCTGACCCCAAAAACTTACAGTTGATGTAAGGTATTTGGAGCAAAAATTGCTCCAGTACAGAAGTCTCTGTACCAATATAATTATTGGTCCTGCTTTCATGTTTCACGTGCTTTATTTAAGCTCTTGTCACCCGCTAATAACATAGGGACACTGGGGAAATTTGGAAGGTATGCACAATATTATTGGCATTTCTCAAGCAGCTGCTACTGGCCTGCTTACATTCAGTGGATTTCTTACTGTCAAAAACACTTTTAGCACATGATTGAATGGGCAGGAAACCACCTAAATATTGATTAATGTTGACAGAAACTTCCCTCCCTCCTCTCACTCATTCAAAACAATGATGATGAAGGCAGCAGAATTCAGCTCTTGGGCTATTGGAAAGAGAAGGGTTTATTTCAAAAGTAGAGCTTTGCTTTGATGGGGCCTCTTGAGTGCTAGTTCTGGGAATCATAGGACATCCTGAGCCAGAAGTGACCCACGAGGATCATTGGAGTCCAACTCCTGACACTGCACAGAATAGCCCCAAGAGTCACCATGTGCTTGAGTGTGTTGTCCTAACACTTACTGAACTCTGTCAGGCTTGGGGTTGTGACCACTTCCCTGAGGAGCCTGTTCCAGTGCTTGGCCAGCCTCTGGGTGAAGAACCTTTTCCTAATATTCAACCTAAACATCCCATGATGCAGCTTCAGGCCGTTCCCTGAGTCCTGTCACTGGGCACCACAGAGATCAGTGTCTGCCTCTCCTCTTTCTCTTAGGAGAAATTGTAACTGCAATGAGGTCTCCCCTCAGTCTCCTCCAGGCTGAACCAACCCAATGACCTCAGCCACTCCTCATACGGCTTCCCCTCAAGGCGTTTCACCATTTTCATGGCCTCCTTTGAATGCTCTCTAACAGCTTGATGGCTTTTTTTATATTGTGGCACCCAAAACTGCACACAGGACTCAGGGTGAGGCTGCCCCAGTGCAGAGAAGAGTGGGATAATCCCCTCCCTTGCCCGGCTGGCGATGCTGTGCCTGATGCCCTCCAGAACATGCTTGGCCCTGCTGGCTGCCAGGACACTGCAGACTCAGGCTCAACTTGCCATCAACCAGGACCCCCAGGTCCCTTTCCACAACGCTGCTGTCCAGCCTCTCATTCCCAAGTCTGTCCGTACATCCAGGGTTGCCCCATCCCAGGTGCAGAATCTGACATGAATTGATTGTTTCCAAATGCAAGGGATAAGAAGTTCAGCCTAAGTGCAACATCTGTAGGTGAGGAAGTGCCTTGTCTTCTACAAGTGTTGAAATAAGCAGCATGGCACTTTGGAAAATCATTCATTCAAGCATGAAAAGCTTGTCCCTTTTTGTGCCAAAATCTATTGATTGTGATAGTCCTAGCTGATTTCAGTGAAGATTTTGCCTCAGCAAATAGCTTGGCATTTGATCATGTAAATAGTTTATATTTCAACTCCACCTTTGTGTATTCAGGGGGAGCTCCCTAGGGATGCAGTGGCAGTTGCTTGTGGTTTTATGGATGCAGAATTTGATTCTCCATTGCCATTGCTGATATAGTGATGTTGATAATGGTTATCAGTAACTTGTATCCCAGTGGTAGGTAAAGCGTTAGTATTTGGCTGTTCCTCAGACATTTTTGCTCTGTCAAGTGCATCTTCCATTGATAACAAAGGTAATTTATGTGACTGTTCGCATTCTGGCAGTGTGAGTGATGCACATATGGCTTTTTGGAGCCAGTGGATGAGAGGATCTCGTAACACACAGGTGTGCTGCAACATAGACTGTTGTTGTTGTAACTGTGATATCTTTATTTTGTTCTGAACAACACACAATCGATTACTTGTTTACGCAAAATTCAGTAATTTACCAGCCAATGAAGCGAGGAGCAGAGGGCCAGACTTGGGCCCCTGGGAGCATTGTATTGGTCTTTATTGACTTGCAGACTCTTAAGCCTGTAGGCTGATCTCAAAGTCTTGTGACACTACAGGAGCAAGTGAAGATGGGCTGTCAACACACTTGTCTTGTGGTGGTGAACTGTGATGTGTGATGACGGAACCCAGGTAGCAGCCTTTCCCTGAATCACTGTCGTCGGGTCTCTGTCTTGGCCACCACGCTGTACAGAACTGCAAGAACATAGTTGTCTTTATATTTAATTGGCTAAACTTTTTAAGGCACAAACAGACAGATGTGGACAGCAGGATCACTGAAGACTTTTTTTAATAGCTAGTAGAGCTAACCCCCCTCAAATGCCTAAGTATCAGTCTAAAGAACTGCTTTGTCTATGGGCTTCAGAACAATAAAACATGGTTAAGCTATAGAAATGCATGTAAGGAGTTTATTACAATATGTTAATTACCACTGCCCATACTTATCAATTATTAATAAAGCGATTTCCTCCAAGATAAAATAATAAAATGTACATTTTCATGTATCTTTGTCAGTCAGAAGCCCAAGAAGATATTCGTGTTCTACTCCTCTCTTGTGGTATAAAATAATGCAACTCCACTGAAGTGAGAGGTGGATAGCTGGGGAGAAGGCAGCTTCCTTTTTTTGCTAGAGAGCTCTAATACAACATTGTTTTATTTCTGCACATTAAAGTTAATAACACAGCAAGTGTATTTTGAAGTTAAGTCTTTCTAGGATCTCTGTATGTTAAATATCTGCGAACAAACTTTATAGTTGCTCTATAGGCCCTCATGATATATCATTTTGAGCTGCCTTCTATCTATTACATTTTATCTGCCTGCAAAATCCATTTCTAATTCTAGCCATATCTCCTTTGCGATCACTTGCCAGAAATCTATTCCCAGGATTCTCCTTATTTTAGTGAAATATCTCTGCTTCAGCACCTTTCCCAAGGTGGCTGATCTAATCAGGGCACTATCAGTTATCATTTCTCATTTCCTTTGCTAGCTCTGTCAAATGCAATGCACAGCCTAACAGAGTGACATTCAAATACTCTCAGTGACCAAGGCTATTTCCTTTTCTTTTACCCTGCAAAACTGGGTTTGTATGTGGCTTCTTAAGTACATGCCCTTTGTTCTATGCATGTGACTTATAAAATGCACTCCAGGAAGAGTTAATGTTAAGCAGATGAAATAGCTGCCTCTTTATTCATCACAGTTAAGTTCCATTGATGGTGACCATCTGGATTTAAAATCCCATATCCACAACTTCGTTTTTTCAGGTAGAGAAGAGCAATGCTTCATTTCTGCCAACTGTGTAAGAGAGCCCTGCTTTGCCATTAGAGAAATGAAATTTGTTAACTCCCTGTTGGAGAAATTTATTACCTCCCTGTTGCTAGCCTCCATTCTTGTCTTTTTCCATATACAAGTTTCTTTTTTAAATAGGATTGTGACTGTGTGCAAAGGTCAGCATGCACCAAACAGGGTGCTTGTGTTTCTCAAATAAAGAGTCACCTGTGTAGTTGGATCCTCTGCTGAGGTTAAATGTGGTTTCTATAGACATAGGTCCAGCAACAGCATCTGGTTTTGGCCTCTAGTTTTTTTTACCTTGGGTGACAAACCTCTTAGTGTTATCTTAGATTGCTATCACAGACGAATGCTTGTTTTAATAAGTGTGTAGCTGACTATTCCATCCGCTCTGGAAGACAGAATTATCCGTGTGCGTCCTCACAGCCCTTCCTTCTTTGCACCATTTAACACTTGCTGTCACAAGCCCTGCTGTGCTGCAGACTCATTTCTCCAATGGTTTTTGTGAGGGCCAAAGCCTAAATCCTGCTTTTTAGGAGGTGAGCAGGGAGCAGGCATTCACCAGACTGGCTGGGAGTGGGAAGAGAACTCTCCATACACCTGTCCTGTCTGCAAAACACCATGCAATGCAACACTTATATGATGCTGGGAGCTTACCATGGGCTCAGCTCTTGATTTCTTTTGAAACCGGGTTTTTTGGGTCTTTTTTTCCCACCACTGTGTGAATGAAACAAACCTGTCTTGCGGTCCGCAGCAGACCAACACATGTATTTCCCCTGCAGCCTGTTACAGGTTACAGAATTGAGTTTATTAGTTTCAGACAAGGAGGGGAAAAATTAGGAAAATGGGCTTTAAGCTGACAAAAAGAAACAGTGTGATTTGTTATTTATGGCCCAAAATACAACACCAACCAGGTGCTCTGTGTTCCAGCTCTTTGGCACATCTTTTGGTGATCGTATCCCAGATTGGTGAGCTTCCAGGGCAGGGTATTTGCAGTCTCTCCAGGCTGTCCCTTGGATACTGTCCCTCAGACACTGTCCCTCTGGTTGGCTGTGGAGCTGCAAACTGGGGAACATCTGCCCTAGCAGAGGATGGCAGAGTGAGCATCTGGGTGTCCTTGAATGGTAATTTCCAGTGTGGCTAAATAACATGGATGGTGTCTAACGGCTTAAAAAACTGCTCATAGCGGCATTTTTTCTAGCTATTTCTTCACTGTAGGAAGGTAGAGAAATCTGTGTTAAAATAATAATTAAATGCTGACAGTACTAAATTTCTACCCAGCGTGAGTTGGCAGCAGTTGCAAACCAAAACATTAGGTCATTAAAGAGAAAAGAAAAACCTGATTAAATACCTCTGAATGTTTTTCTGATTAGGTATTTTTAAACAGAACATGTGGCTGTAAGAGAAGGGTGTACTTGACAGCAGCAATGGCTTTTGAGGGGAAAGATAAAATACTCAAGTTTTAATGTGTATATATGTGTATTTCAAAGGATTTCTTGCTGATCTTAGCTATGAGCCACCACAAAATCTCCCTGCCAGGAAATACGTGAAATCCCTTCAATGTTATGTTTCTGGAAAGAACAGTTAACAGTGACTAATGTGCTCAGGGTTTTGTTTTGGTCTCTTTTTCCTCTTCTCTGGCTAGACAGAGTTGATTTTGCACTTGAGAGTCCAACAGCCATGGTGGACCTTGCCACAGCGTTGATAGTATTGAAGCACTGTGAGGCTTGGGGCTGGCTGCAATGTACGTCCTGCAGACACAGAGAGGGAAGGGTTTCTGCCCCGAGGAGCTTGCTGCTGTGGGGTGGTATGTGAAGTCAGGCAAGGATTCAAAGGGGAAAAAGAGTGGTATTGGGTACAGAAACCCCCCTTTACTTCATGGCCACTCGTGGCCAAAGGTCCTCTGCTCTTAGAGGTGTGCTGAAGGGTTTTTTTGTCAAAAAAGCACTTTTATTTAGGGCACTGTTAGCTGAGGAGACTGCAAAGTAGAACTTGTCAAAAGGTGCGTTTGTAGGCTGCCACTTTTTACTTTCTGTTTCTTCCTTTGATGTGCTCTATCATATATTTGCTCCAGTGTACTCTGTAGCAATGTTTTAGGCGTTGATACCTACAGCACATGTCTGGTGCCCCTTTCAGGTCCTCTTTAAGGAATGTTGATGGAGACAGCGAGGAGGGGAGTAAGCAGAGTTGCTGGGGAGCTTTGGTCACTGTTGCAGAGTTGTGGCTGCTGACTCTGTGGGAAGCCCTGGAGCCTGAGAGGAGTCGGTGGGATGCTGAACATCCCCTCTCCAAGTGCCAGGAGCATCTCAGAAAGCTGCATGACCTCTGTGGCCAAAACACACTTCCCAAGCATATGCTGAGTGTGGAAAGATGTTCTGGCTCTTGTGGCTCCTGCTCACGTTGTATCAGAGCAACGCATTGTCTGGTGTGTGTATTAATGTGCCAGCCCTGTGAGACACCACAGGGGTCATCCTTTCCTGTCCCTGCCTTCTGGCCTTTCCTTGCATACTTATATTTGAGAAACTGAGGAACACAGGGTAAGAGAGAGGGTTCCCAGATTATTTCAAACTGTTCTGTCATTCAAAGATTTAGCATAGGGTAATGCAACTTTTTCCTGTATTATTATACTCCTGCCTGCACCCAGAATACGCATATGAATAATGGTCTCACAAACATAATTTCTACTACCTCCAGCAGGTAGGGGAAAGGTTCGTCTGAAGGGGTTTGAAGAAGGCTCAGCATCTTGTGCCTAAAATTTTACTCAGCACTTCCACTGGACTCTTTTAAGGTTGACTGGCATGTTCATTTTTCCCCTGGGAGCTGTATAAGTTACAAACTTTTTTTTTTTCTTCACTGTGCATTCCAGAAAGCAATTTCTCAGGAAGAGTGGTTCTAGTTTAATCTACAGATTATCTGTGGTTTATTTTTCATCCTAGATAAAGGGTCTAAATAATCTGCTAACTAATTCAGGTAGCGCTGAGGTCTCTGTATGGGCATATGTGTGTCCAGATTTGAGATCTATTGCTTTTAGTTGCAGTGTTGCAGCTGTATGGCCTGAGCACATCAGTTATTTGAAGGTGAGTGCAGGTGCTCCAGTGAGCCTGGCCTCTGCTCAGGAGTCAGGTCCTGAGCCCCCTGGAAATACCCTGGATTTGGAAACCAGAGCAAAAGACATATTTCTGCAAATGTTCTAGCAGTGATTTTTTGCAGTAAGATGCAGTGACCAAGAACAATGGAAAATTTTGGCTGTATTTCTCTCCTGTATGAAAATGTGCCAAGCAAAGAACAGATGGGGTCAGGGGACTGCCTGTGGTTGTCTGGGTCTTGGGCTGCCTCCATCCCGGCCCTGGTGGGAGCAGAGTGACCTGCTCTCATGTCTGCTGCCTTTGCTGCCCTGAAGTTCCTGCCTCAGTCGCTGTCCTGCAGAGTGGCACATGCCAGGATATCTGTCTGCAATGTGCTGTGGGGGAATTAAGCTCCCCCTGCATGAGGACTCTTCCTCATGGGAATGGGCCACCAATACACGTTAGTGACAAAAAGTGGCTCTGAGAGCTTGGCCCTCGTATCTCCAAGTTCATGGGTCTTTGTAGTACTAGCACTGGGTTAAGACAAACTATTTCTCTACTGACATTAATGTACTTGACCCTATAGAGTGCAAGGTAGCCAAGCAGTTACAGGCCATTAATCTCCAATTGCTCTTGTCAAGTATTACATTCATTAATACGGGGCCAAACAGTGGTTTGGTTGTCAGCATTGACCATGGTAAGATTTTTTATCTCCTGGTTAGTGCCGAGTTAGTATCTAGTTAGCAGCTTTTGCAACCCTGTAGACAGATGCCCTTGAATTTCACCAGTTGCTACACCAAAGCTGAAGGTCAGCATCGGTTTTTCTACTGAATGTGCCTTCAGAACCAGCTCTTTTTCCTATGCTTGGGTGGCTGATTCAGGGAAAGCCGGCCGATGCACAGGTACCTGTGGACAGGGGCTGCCTGCTTTTAGTTCTATGTGGTGTGTCACTTAGTCCGAAACAGCCAAGAGGCAGCTCCCACACGGGCTGCTTTTTCACCCTGTGACCTCTTTGGGCACAACTGGAAGGGAGGTGGGTTGTGTTGTTTCTGTACACATTCACACACAGATTTTATTGCTTCATTTAGCAGAGGAGGAGCACTCCAAGCATCCTGCAGCGGAAATTCCCTTTATTCTTAGACACTGCCCAAGGGTTACTCGTCAGAACAATAATTGCTAAAAAATAAGGATGCTGAACAGTAACACTCGTGGAGTGCTTTGATAAACCAGGCTGTGATGATTCTGTATAGAGGGGCGTCCTTTTGTTGCTTGAATGGCTATAAAAGGCTTCAATAGCCTTTCTCTGGCAAACTGCTGGTGCGCGTAGTTGGGAGTTTGTCTGAGAGAGTTTTGCAAGCTCAGCGCCACCATACACATACTGATCTGCAGCTGCTAGTGAGGTGAAAACTGTTTATGTTTTAATGTATTAAGTTCTGCCTGCACCCTTCTGCATGGAAATCTTGTTTTGAAAGTATAAGAAAAACAAGAAGGAAGAATGTGGAGATGTTTTAACATAGCAAAAAGCATTTTCTTCCTACACAGTGCCATTTCGGAGAGGGAACAGCTTCTCCTACAGTTCTGTTTTGGTCTAGGTCTCTCTCTTCAGAGATTTAAACATATGCTTATATCAGTTCCTCAGCTGGTGTGTATCTGTTGACATGGTGCATATACTGACGTAAAGCATGGTCTGTGTTTACACCTGATATGTTTGCCATGCATCTTCAAACTTAGAGTCTTCAGGTTTTAAACATGGTCCTTTAACAAAGCTGTAGCATGAGGGCTTTGGGTTTTTGTGAGACGAACATTGACATTATTATCAATAGTAAAGGAAAAAAATTAGGAAGTTGCTTTTTATCCTGACATCTGAAGGATTTTTTTGTGTTCCACAAAGCAATTGCCCTTATGCAGCAGATGGGGATTGTAATGCTCCAGGTGGAGCAGGCTGTGGCACACCTGGAGCAAAATCCAGATGTGCTGGGTGTTTGTGAAGAGTTGGCACTGCAAGACTTGTCCTTCTCTCAGGAAGCTGCTTGCAGCTGGAGGCAAGTCCATGCTGGTGGGGCACATAACATGCTCTGGTTTTGCAGCTAGTGCTGCTTCAGGTCTGAGGCAAAGCAGGGATTTCCAGAAGTCCATGAGTAAAGCTGGAGCACAAACTCATTGAAAATCCGTGTGTATCCAGGTAAGTGACTGTGATCACTCATGAGCCATTGCTCTACTCAGCAGAAATGGAAAGGAGCACATTTGGGAACAGTTGGGACTGCTGTGCCTGGCCATGGGAGGTTTTGCATTCAGGTTTTATTTGTCCATGGATTTTTTTCTAGCTGAAGTAGTATTTGAGGAGATAGGGTAGCAACTTTAACCTCTGTTCAGGCCATCTGTAAAGAAGATGGTAATTATCAGAGACTCAGATAAAATCCTGGTCCTAATGAAGGATCTCAATGACTTTTGAGGATGCTGAGATCATCTGTGGTAGGTTGGCCTCATCAGCTCTGTTAGATAATCTTGATAGACTCTGTCAAGCCACAGGAATGTAGTTCTCTAATTTTTGTTCTCTTGATTGCTTCTGTTGCCCTGGTTTTGTTTCTTGTTTTCTCCCCAAATCTAAGCATTGTTATGTTTTTATCCTATGTCCCACATATGCATTCTTTTGCTAATGAAAGAAAGGAAATTGTCATACTCAGGTTTCAGTCTTTAAAAAACAAGAGCATCGGTTTGATTCTGTTTTATTTTTGATTAGGTTACAAGGGATAAAGTTGACCTTGTCTGAAGATAAAGGATACTAATATACTTAAAGTTTACTAAGTGCAAAGTGATTTGGAAATAAGCTTGGGTTTTTTCCTATAAAATTTAAAGGCAGCAGATAAGCTGAAGTGATTTTGGATGTGGTGTTTGGGACTCTTTTTTTCCCTTCAGTTCTTCAGATTTGTGCTGCAGAAGAGCAGGTTTTTGAAACTGTTGAGTGGAAATAAGTAATGCCTAAACTGCGTTGTTTGGGTGTAAGACTTCAAGCTAGTTCAGCTGTTAGTAGGACCACTCTTAAATAAGTCCTTTAGGCTGACGTAGGTGACTTCCTGCCATAAATACTGTGCAGTTTCTATTTTGTGTAGTTCGATTTCATTACAAAATTTCCCCTCGTTCGTCTGCTCTGCTATGATTTCTTTGTGTATTGTGAAAGGGACATCCATCACAGACTTTCTTGTGGGCCTCCGTGTTACCAGCTTGCTCCTCAAGACCTGCTCTCGTGCCACAGTTGTTCCCAGTCATAGGGTAAGGCAATCACGAAGTATTCCCATCCCGTGGAGGCAGCTTGGAGGCTGCAGTCAAACAAGGTGGTTTTGCCTGCCTGGGTCCATAGGAGTCAATGCATTTTGGTTGCAGTGCTGAGGACTATGTAATTTGCAGTTGTGGTGACGAGACTAAGACGTCAGGGTGTTCTGTCAAATCTGACAGGGAGTTGCCTGCTTGCTTTTTGTTTGGCAATTCATTGTAAAATCACAGCTACAAAAGGATGTTCCTTTTCCTTTTTTTTTTTTTTTTTTTTGCCTCTTCTAGGCAACTTATGGAGAAATTGTTAGTGTATTCTCCTGTCTGTGGCTCATATCTGTCATCATGCTGTAGACAGACATCCTCTCTTCTTCCAAAATACAGATTTCCAGTTAGTTGTGTGGAAACTGGGGAGGGGGCAGTATTTTTTTCCTGTAGTCTTCTTGTTACTCTCTCATGTAAGTTGTTCATTGTTTTGCGTTCACTGTTCATACTTGAAGATTTTTAAGAGGAGGATTGATACTTTCAACCCTTAAAGAACAAAATTAGGCAAGGTGGAACTGGCTTTGATTGCCGTTTTGGTCTATGATGCTGTGCTCTTTTCACTGCACCACAGATGAAAGCCTATGTTTATTCCTAAAAAAAGATCTGATGCTCACCTGAGTTCAGTTATTTACTTGGAGGAAAAAAGTTTCCTTAGACATGAGAAGGCTATTTAAAAATCTGTGTTGGACATTTTAATTGCAGAGAGTGATGAATCCTTTGAAGTTTTATTAGCTATTATATACTTGATTCAAAAGTTGCCTTTTGCAATAGCTTAAGGTTTTTTATTTGCCTGAGATTATTAACATTTCTGTTTCAAGCTTTGAAAGAGAAACTTTCGGAGCATGATTATGAACATTAGGTTAATGCATAATCCCCACTCAAAGGTTCTCCTAGATTTCCATGTGCTTGTTTAGAGGCCATTCAAAGGTGCTTAGCTTTAATTGCCATTATGTGAGCACACAGAAATAAGGACCCAAGAGTCTTATCAATTATTCTGTTCACAAATTCATTTTCAGATTGTCTCAGAGCTGTTCTAAGTTAAATTTGCATTGAAGTTACTGTGACTTTTAAAGATATTTATTCGATTGGGCTGAAGATTCTATTGTCTCCTTACTTAAATGCTCAGTGGTTATACCTTTCTTGGTCTTCATGTAATTGTTGAGGATTTATTTTTTGTGACATTGTTTTTGGAGGTTTTTTACCTGCATGCAAACTTTTAGCTGCCGACATAGAAATAAGACAGGCCTGTTTATAAATGGCACAAATGTTTGAGTTTTTGTGGCTTTCAATGAGCTGCAAGATCTTAAATACTTGAGTTGGAAAGGAAAAAGGAACCTAGACTTTTAACAGACTTCTCAAATATTACTTGGAGGACTAGAACTGGGAAGTGAAACTGAAAGGTAACTGGACCTACATCTTGCACCGTCCAAGAGAAGCCTTTTCTGTAGTCACAGTTCCTACTTTAATGTCTTATCTAAAAATATGTGTAGTTCACAGGGGAATTCAGAGTAAGTTATTGTCAAGTAAAAATCTGGAAATGCGTTTCTAGAATGCAGGAAAGGGCTGGTGTGTGGGGTCGTCTCTTTCGTGCAGCCTGCGCAATACCAGAAGGTCACAATAATGCTGAGAGAAAAAAAAATCAACCATGCATTACACTGCAAAACAGAGTAGAAAATATATTTTTATGTGCTTATACTGTAAAATCAAGAATAGACTTGTAGAAGTCATACAGAAATACCCCTTACTTCATGCAGTGTGTTACCCAAATTATGAACAGCTTTCTAGCACTGAAGATACTAACACCAATGTCAGTAGCAGTGAAACACAACAGGTTGAATTCTGTCCTGTCAGAAGATTTCAAGCCATCTCTGACCTTGCTTGTCCCACCCACGTGCATCACTGAGCGTGGGGCACTCTAGAAGCTGGGCTCTGTAGGTTTGTGGTCTCTGAGCTATCCATCCTCTCATATATATATTGAAACCAATAACGTGGGCTGGCGAGGAGTACAGAAATGCTGTGTTGAGCCCTGTCTCAGCCAGATGTTAGGAGCACAAGAAATGCCCCAGTTAATTGGAATTAGTTAGTTGAGCTCAACACCCTGCTCTCAGGCAGGCAGTGGGAGATGCCACCCAACAGCCTCCATCCCTGTCCCACTGGTGGTCCCAGCCCGAGTGGTGGATGTTCATGTCCCCCCAGCACAGTCCCACAGTCCCTGCTGCTGCCTGCAGGGAGGTTGCACTGCAAGTGATGCTGACCTTGGAGAAGTAAATAACACATGTGGAGGAGTATCTTCAACAGCTTCCTTCACCTGCCCTGCAGGTCTGAGTTTCTCGTCCTTAAAGCTACTGTGTTGTGTCCAGCTCTTTATTTGTACCTGCCCAAAGCCTTATATGTCACTCTATCGTCAGCATGGCATTCACCCAGTGGTGTGGCCTGACACCTGATTCCCATTCAGCACTTCAGTTGTTTTCCATTTTGCCTTTTCATATTTTTTTTAAAATAACTTTTTTAAACTCAGAGTTTACTAAAACGTTTTATGGTTTTTTTTTAACATTGCTATTTTTTGTTTAGTTAAAATTCTTTTCCTTTCTGAAAAAACAACCTATGTGTGTTTGGTGAAAGAAGGTTGATTAGTTTTTCAGTAAAAAAATTCTGTTATAATAAAGCTTCTCATTTACAAAAAATACTGAGTTTACGATTTTTTGGATCTCAAGCCCAGTACACATTTCCAGGTTATCGTGGAAAGCAGTCTCCCCCAAATTTTCTCCAGGAAAAGCAAGTGCAGTTTGTCATGAATCCCAGCTAATTTATTCCCTGTTCCATAAATGTTATCCCCAACCAGTCCAAAGACTGTCATTACGCTGCTGTCATTAACCATCTGTTTAGCATGTAAAACTCCTCGGGGCAGGGATCGCATCTTTGCTTTGTACTGTGTAAAGCTGAGCCTGTGGCTAACACTTGAGAAACAATTAATGATAATGCAGCTCAGTAGGGTACTGGGATACCAAGCTAATAAGAATGGTATAAATGCCTGGCTGGATGGGATTAGAGGGAACTTCTGTGTCCCAGTGATGTGTCTCCAGCAGGTGAGGGGAAATAATCTTAAAATATTGTATGACAAGGAGCAGTGAAAAAATAGACAGCATTTCTGAAGGATGTAAAAGAGAAAAGAATGCAAGAGAATCACAGTTTGGGCATGTGTTATGCTTTATTATTATTATTATTTTAATGAGATTTTTACAAGCTAAATATATTTTTCTCTACCCTAAAATAAGGGATCACTTCAGAACACTGGTATCATTAGTGCCTGCGTTGTCCTTTGCGTGGTCTTCTGCATACATTGTAAGTCGATGCTTTATTGTATTTTCCTTTGTATCTTAATGAACCCTGTGTGTTGGGGAGAGAGAGAGAGAGAGAGAAGCTCAGTAGATTTTCATCTTATGTTAATCCATCAAAATCAAGTTAGTTGCAAGAGATGGAGGAGGTGCGTGTGTGCGTGCAGACGTCAGCAACCAGCCGAAAGCTTGCCAGTTGCCCAGCAACCTTCCTGGAGGAAGATGGATGTCCTGCCACCCGCTCTGCTTTTAGCTGAGCTACAATATATTCATGGTACCGCATCCACTGCGCACGCAGGGGATGGGCACGGGCTCAGCTGCTGGGGGCATGTTGCCTCTCTCAATGGTTGGCTCTTGTGCTGGGGCTGGAGCAAATGCATTTCATGCCATCCTCGTTAAAACTGTTAATTCGGTTGACTACATCACGTTGGTTTGGGAGCAGGTGCTGTGAGCTCGTTCATGTTGATGGTATTGCTCTTCGCCTTCGTCAGGGTCTTAAAGCCATATTGCCAGCAGAATCTCTCCCTCCTTTTCGGAAAAGTCCTTACCTGTAGTAACAAATAAAACCATGGGCTGTAGGAGCTCAGCAAATACTGTATGTGTCACTGACCTCTCTCTTTTTGGTAGTTTCTTTTGTTCCTGAATTGGGCTCTGCTGGCGTGGCCAGGCCTGACCTCCACAGTGGCTATGCTTCCCTGTCCTGTGGTTGACCAACATTAGAACACTCAGTCACACACACAGTGGACCAGGCACTGTTGGGTTGCAGCCTAAGAAGCCTTTGGAGGAATCAGAAGGCTCTTTCTGTTGAAGAGTGTTGTGCAAAGCCAACATTTAAATGCCAAATAGGACCTGATGGTGTCTCCTTAATTTTATGGAATATTTAATTATTATAGGATGCATTTGTTCTCTATTTGGATTCCATTAGAAGATGTGTCAGTCTTGTTCTCAAGGATGGATTTAAAATCCTTGCACATTTACAATGGTTGGACTAAATCCTGCTGAAAAGCTCACATAAAATCCTACCTGTGTAATCTCAGATATCTTTCATGGTCTGCCTCTGGTGCCTTTATTTATGTTGACAAGCTTTTTACTTGCGGTTTGATTCAGGAAAGCAGTTACGAATGTACTTGACTTTAAATCTTTTTATAGGCCTGTTGAAACTAATGAACTTCTTGACAGGTTGAAACTTGAACGTGTACTCTGCTGGATCTGGATGTGTGTGAGTGATGTTGAGAAAGCAGGACCTGGGAGCCTGAGAAAGGCAAAAAGGGCTATGCTGGTGTAGGTGCTTTTGTATCAGGTTCCTTGACCACTGCACATTAGGGTATAGAAACATAAAAGGGATATCAGGGAAAGCACCAATTCTCCTAAAGCGAAAAAATTTTGCAGCCCCTTAAACTAGAGAAAAATCTGCCCCATCCCAAGAAGCATTGCTTCATCTGCGTTTCTCCCTCCGTCACCCCCCTGGAGCAGCTGTTTGTGGGCATGCAGCTGCTGTGAAGCTGTTTCTTGCACCTGTGTCCTGGGGTGACTTGGTCCACGTGACCTTAGGGGAGCAGGGACTGCCTCCGAGAGATGGTGTTTGTATGGGCAGGTGGGGAAAACTTGCAGCAGCACTGAGCTGCGTGTGGGAGGGCAGCATGCCTCTTGCTTACTCTGGGCTTATATGTGTGCCAATTATGTGTCATTTCAAGTGCACTTTCTGGTGGCAAGCTATTTATCAACTGGCTATTGAACTTGTTATTTCCTAAAGCATATAGTGTGTGGTTTTTGATTGAAAAGCTGCTGTTCTGTCTCTGTGTTCTTCCACCTTGCAAGGGTTCTTTCTTATTCATTTTGTTAAAGTCCTTCAACTCTAGACTGGTAACTTCCATCACCTGGATGGTGGAGCTTTGTTCAATGACAGCTGTTGGTTTTGTCTGTGCTGTTTCTAAAATGGCTGTGTACAGGGTGGCAGAGGAAAGTACCTGGAAGTGGGGCCTTGGATGCCTGAAGTTCAAAAGAAGGAATGCTTTCCAAATGCTGGTGTGCTTATTTGTTGGGAAACGAATAGGGACTATGAAGAAGTAACATCACGTTTACCAGACAGGAGCCTGGATAACAGCAAAATGCTACATGTTAAGATTTTAATTGAGTGATTCATGGGTTGTTGGGGAGAAACATCTCTTGCAGTTAGACGCGTGATCAGGGAACAACTGGTTCATGTCCCAGTCTGAGCACAACTCTTGTCATATTCATTCCTAATTATGAGATTTGTGTCTTGTTGTCTCTTCAGCCAAATTCAGCAGGTGTGGGTCCCATTCCTTTTGACAGAGATAATGGTTTTCTGCTTATGGATTCCCATTTCAGGAAACGTCAAAGAAAGACTTTCCTTCTCATGGTTAGATCAACTTTCTTTTTCTGCCTTCACTGAGGAGTCAAATGGGAATGTGCTGTAAGCTGCATACTGAAAAGAATGGCAGTTGGGGTCTGGGCAGGGAAGTATGCTCGGCCTTACCAGTGCTGGTCCTAACGAGTACATCGTTAATCTGTACTGTGAAGGCTCCTGGTGAACCTGGTTATGACCTGTGATCCTGCCTTTACTTCGTGTTCTATAAACATAAAACAAGAAGGACTGTTTCCCATCTTTAATGGATTTATATTATAAGAAACTACCTTGTAGTAGGTGCAGGTAAACTCTTAGCTTAGAGCCTTTATTACAGATACTGGATGTGTTCCAGCCTGGCAGTCTGTCCTGTGCAGTGGGACTCACCTGGCTGGTGGCTGTGGGTGCATGCACCCGTGCAGGCAGGCAGCACCCCTTCATAGTCCCCAGAAAGAAATGAGCTCTCAAGGTACAAACTGGCTCAGCCAAAGGACTGCTTCTGCCCAGATGATTGCCTCTAGGAATGCTGCTCTGCCTCTCCCCTGGAGCCCAGGTGACCAGTGCAGCGATAGGCAGAGGTCAGCACTTGGCAGCATCTTGGATTATGTGATGCAGATTACAGGTATAACACCAAAACAGGCTCACAGAGTCATTTTCTTAGCTAGGATATGTTCAGAGCTTGATTGTGCTCGATGCTGGGTATTTCTACTGTCCCTTAGGATGAAAAGGAATTGAGGGCACCAGTACAATCCATGATGGTGTCCTAGAGAAGTGTGGAAGGGTAGAGAAGCAAGGTAGCTGATCACGAAGAGCCACTAAAGCAGCAACAAGAATATCTTCTCTTTTTTGAGACCATTTAATCTTTTTGAATGAGTAATACAATATTTATAATATTATAGTAGCTCTAATAACTTGCTTAAAAATTAAAAATAGTTAATGGGTAAAATGGAATAAGCTTGTTTAATGCTTCTCACTGATCTGTTGCTGTACCTCCTGCTAGAAGAGTTTTATTTAAATGCATAATTTTCTCCCATTTTCACAACACTGACTGGTGCAAGCACGCTGGCTCTGTATTGCCTTGGATGGTGTTTATAAAGCTCCCTCTCTGGTGTGTGTCCCAGCTGTCTGGAGCACCACTTCCTTATGTCAGATGAATTATCCTTTAGCAGAGGATGGCTTTTCAGCAAAATGCATTGATCTGTCAGGTCCCTTTTGAAGATGCAATACTAGGATCTGTTGTGGTAGGTGAATTTTGTGTAGTATTTTATGTTTTATTAGATAAGATTCCCTTAATTCCTGGGAGGTTAGCCCCAGACTCAGTCCAGCTCACAGGGAAGTGCTGTTTCCTGCACTGCTTCCCCAGTTCAGTAGAAAGCTCTGCTGTGCTTGAAAACTCAAATTGCTGATCACAGTCCTTGGCTGGGCACTGCTGGAGATACTGTAGACAGCTTGGACCTGTTCTGTGTGGACTCGGAGACTTGAAGACACAGGTCTGGATTTGATACAGTTGGGTGGTACAAAGCTTATAGCACAGCCATGTCCTGTGTTGCTGAAGACATGCACCAGGGCATTTTGTGGTAGTCTCCATAGCACTGAAGGCTTCATGTCTGGTAGATTGCATGGCTATTGCTAAATGAGAGGTGATAAAACACAAAAAGTTGCAGCAAGGTCGCCATCTGTTAGAACAGGGTGGAGATTGCTACCCAAAGTTGATGGCAATATTTTCTTTCTCAGAAAGAATTCGGAGGGATTTCTATGGGATAGTTTAGTGTTGGTATGAAATGTAAGCCTGGCTGCGGACTGGGTTGACTGACAGGGAAGGGTTGGGAGCAAGGCAGAGCATTCTTTAAAATGAAGGGATCTGCTCAGTGTGAACAGACTCCTTGGAGCGCTGTCCTTTTTCCACCAAACTCATCTGTGCCTTCTCGGTGTTTGACTGGTCAGTCTTTGGTCAGTCTCTGTCCATGGACTGACCCTGCTGTGCGTGGTAAAGTCCAGGGAGAGCTACGTGTTGTGTCACAGCACCCGCAGTTCAGTCTGTGCAATACAGTGAAGTGAGGCAGTGCTTAAACATCTTCTGGTGAGTGAGTATAGTTAACTTATGGTCAAAAATCCTAAAAGAAGTTGATACAGAAAATCTCTGGTCTGCTTCTGTTAACTTCTTAAGCCTCTTGGGAATTCACAGTGAGCAAACGTGCGCAAGAGGAAGATCCCGGGTAACTGCCAGCATCTTAGCCTGACATCAATCCCAGGCAAAAGAATAGAACTCAGAGAGGATTTAGAGAATTAAAGGTAGGGAATATAATTAATGCCATTCAATATTCTTTTTTGGAGAATATGTCTTGTCAAACAAACCTGATTTATCTGATAAGATTGCAAGTTTGGGGGATAAGATAACTGTGTAGATATAATGTACTTTAACTGCTGTAAGGCGTTTGATTTTATTCCACATGACATTATTATTAAAATATTAGTACTATATACTTTTACTGAAGCATATCTTAAATGTATTAAGAACCAGGTAACTGACAGAGCTCAAAAAGTAGTTGTCAATAGGGAATCTTTACTGAATGTGAACATTTTTAATGTAACTCTGCGGGGATCAGTCAGAACCCCCATGCTATTCATCATTTTTGGCAGTGATATGGAAGTAAATATAAAATTATTTCTGATAAAATTTCTGGGTGACACAAAGATTGATGAAGTGAGAACGAGGGCAGTAGGATACAGTGCTCTTGGTTAATTGTCCCTACTGAAACAAAATTCCAAAATTCCTTTAAATTTAATTAAATAAGAAAGTTTTTGTGCATCTGGAGAGTAATGCAGCACAGAGCTGTTGCCTGGAAAGCAGAAGGTTTATGAGAAACCTTTCAGTGTGCTGGCCTCTGGAGAAATGGGACTTTCCTAGGGAAGAGGCAGTCTGCCTGCAGAACCCCATGGCCTCCGTCTGACAGTGATGGTGGTCCATGGCTTGGCAGAGGTGCTGTTAGAGAGACCTCACTGAAGAGGCTGCGGATAGGAAACAACTCTTCATCCTCAGTGCTGTGGAAGGCCTAAGAGAAATGTGGATTGGGCACTGGTTAAACTTCTGTCTTTGGTTGTGTACCCATGAGGTCTCCAGTATGTTTTCTCATTAACCTTTGTCCACTGGACGTTTTTGAAGATGCCCTGCATCTGTATCACAGGAACCAGACTTGGCAGTAGACTTTAGCCTAAATATGGAGCAGGGTCCATACTGGTGAGACTGGCTTGCAATTCTCTGTTAGCACCTCCAGACATAAAGCGGGCTGCAGCAGCAAAGGGCATACAGCACTGAAATGAGAACACAGAGGTGTCACATACCCATTTCACGGCTATATTCCTTTAGAGGCTCTTCTTGGCTGCACAAACTCCTTGCACTCACATTACTTACTCACAGTAGGTGAACAGGGGTGCACTCTATGTCATGCCAAGGCTTTTCCTACTGGTGAGATGAAAAGAGAAGTTATGTACTCAGGTGTCGCGCAGTTGACCCCATTGGCACCAATGGCATAAGGTACCCTGTTATGAGGGCCATAACAGTGCCAAGACCCTTCAGCAGTGGGCAAGGGTGAGTTCACAGGAATAAGATTCTGTAAACATCTTCAGGCTTGTTGCATTTTGAAGAGAGAGATTTTTGAAAAGGCAGAGGAGGTAACTACTCTTTGGCTACTGCTTTTAGCTTTGACTGAGCCAGATCTGCTTGTGCGTGCAGTGCCGGAACCTTCCTTTTTTCCAAAACCTGACCACAGCATCACAGCATTACAGAGTAATAATTTACACTGGAAAGGACTGCTGGCGGTCATCTGGTCCAACAGCCTGCTAAGGGCCAACAAAAGCCAGCTGCTCCCAGATGGAGATTTCACAGCCTCTCTGGCTCATCTGCTCAAACACTTCACTACCCTCATTGTAGTTTTGTTGGGTTTTTTTCGTTCATAATCCAGCTGGAACTTTCTATGCTCAGCTTGTGTCTGTTGTCTCTTGCCATGTTTCTGTAATCCTCCAAGGGAAATCCACTCAGCCTCTTACACCCTCCCATACCCAGGTGGTTGTAAAGAGCTCTCCCTGGAGCCTTGTCTTATTTTGACTGAAGAAGCCCTTCTCCCTCAGCCTCTCCATGCGTGTCCTGTCCTGCAGCCCCTTGACCGTAGGGACCTGCAGACCTCCACAGGTCTTGCTCCAGTACTTCACTGTCTCTGCACCCAGTACTCTGAGGTTGTCCCACCGGCACTGAGCAGAGGCAAATGGCCATTTCTGTCAGCCTGCTGTTACGCTTTAAAAGTGGAGAAATGAAGGAAAAAAATTGGTTTTATTGCTGTAAAGCTTGGCTTTTCTCAGCAAGATCCCAGCATGTGACTGTTTTACCACCGATACAGGGAAAGTGGGGAGGCAGTCAGACCAGAAAAATGTGCCCTTGAGGCAAACCAACCAGCAGTGAAGTGTCCCTTGGAAACGTCCACCAGTGTTAGCTATGGCTCAGCCAGCCCTCTGGGATCCTCAGCTGTGTGACTGCCTAGCACTGGAGGTACAGTGAAGATGGAAAACCCTGTGATGAGACTGACAGGAACTTCAGGTCCAGATAGCAAAGTGCACCAGGCCGTGGTCTGTCCTTCCCTGTGCTGCACCGCTGCTTGATGTCCAGTGCATGCAAACAGCTTCTCCATCACCGTTTGAAGGACCAGGGGCCATTCATAAACAGACCAACTTTCAGCATAGCTTTCCAGCCACAAGTTTCCCTAAGCTAAAAGAAAACAGTGTGTCTTACTAAATAAATGATTAGACATCAATGATTTTCTGCCTTCTAGAGCAGAGTTATTTGGAAGCATGAAAGGAAATAGCTGCAGCAGTATAAAACCACTGCCCTTTGCACTTGCATCTTTCCCACAGAGTAATCCTTCATTCATTGTTTACTTAATGAGAAGAGAAAGAGGTTAATTTATAAAACCAAATAAAAAACAGACAGAGGACTTTATTTGTGGAACAAAAAACTGAGTTAAATGAACAGTCTGTCCATTAATGCTGCTAATTGTGCTATGCTCCACTGTGGAAAATACACAGGTCTGCTAGGATTCTGCTCTTGCTGGTGGAGCCCACAGTCTGTCTCCAGTGAGGGTTCAAGCCAGCACTTTGTGGCAAGAGTTTCCTAAAAACTTTTCTTACTTGGTGAATTAATTTCATGTCCCAGTCTGCAACAGGCTCAGCCTCTCGGGGTTTCTTAAATTTAATAGATAAGTATAGGAATAATTGGCAGAGCTGATCTTGCTGGTGAATGCTGTTGTCTGAATCATTTGCAGATTCTTATGAACATCCATAGAGAGCTGCTGCAAGGAAGAGAAAGAGGGACTGCTTAATTCATTTCCCCTGCTCCAGAGAAATCTGTAGTACCCATGCTACAATTTAGCAGTTTCTAGGCTTTTTCTGTTGGCTGTAGGATGTTGCAGAGGTTGGAATTAAACCCAGGTGCCAGGGAAGTTTTGCATTTCATCTCTGTGTTCCCTGGTAGCTGTCCCTCTTTGCTAGTCAGTGCACGTCTGAAATCTCCACCATCCCAGCTGGAGGTGGACGCAAGGTAGCTGTTCCCTGATGTAGATGGGAGCATGTTAGATCTGCATGGATGAGGGTTACTCGATGCTGAGACTGCCTGGAGGCTGAAGCTGCCCTGTCTCCCTCTCTTCCTTCAGTCAGCCTACAGATGAGGGAGGGGACAGGGAGAACTGGGCAGGAGCTGGTCTGTGATGGAAAGAGGGATCAGTATTTGAAGGCATCTATGAGTAGTTCATGAAGACTCCTAGGAATAACTTTTGATTCTCTTTGGGAAGCTGAGGACTACTGTGAAGTGTAGATGAGGAAAAACACATCTGGAAAAAAAAAAGTCGTTTTGCTGGAATTTCCTCTGGTAATTTAGAAGATTTTGTGTTGGAAAAGACGCTTTCTTCTGGGCTGTAACTGAAATGAAAGGAAATACATAAAGAAGGTTAGTCTATTTACTGACCTATACCAGCTGCCCTGTGAATGTTGAGGCTTCGTGGAGCTTTGAAGAGTCCACTGCCACCCTGCTGAAAGAAGCTTGGGAGTTAGTTGTTCACTAACTTCTCATCACCTTTGTTAGTCAGCTTGATCTTCAGATTGTGATAGCAAGAGTGAAATGCTATTTGTGAAAACAGTTAGTGAATATTTAAACTGAAGTGGTACCACAGACCACATGCAGATTTTAATGCAAAAGAAAGGCCTGGAGCAGAAGTTTTTCCCATTCTTACATCAGGCAGGTTCATGACTTTTAAATTTAATCTGCAGTTTGTTTTATTTCTGACATTATAGTGATGCCTTAAGATTTTAGCCTTTATATTTTTTAAAATCCTGTACTGCATTAGTGCGTAACTTTAAACTCCATATAAAGTGTTAGTTAAACTGTCTTCACATTTTGGTCAGACAAAACAATCCCTCTAGGCCTGAGATCCAAGGACACCCTACGGCCTCAGGCCCCAAAAAGTATAAACAAAAGTGAATTGGTGGGGGGGAGCAGACTGGAGGAATATGACTTCATTACCTGAAGCTGTAATTGGAGGATTAACCCCTGATATGTAAATGGACCAAACTTATAACTGTCTGTAAAACTTGTGACCATCGTCCATCTGGGGGCGTAGCCCCTCTTGGAGGCTTTTGGCTGCCCAAGGTGTTCCTTTTGAAGGCCTTTAATAAATACTCACTTTTCTTCTCTTAACTTTGTCTAGCCTCTGTTCTAGGTAGCCACTCCAAGGCATCAATAGAATTCTACTTCTTAACTTTAAACAAGACTTGTTTCTATATATGTGTATTTTATGTGTGTATAAAATACATGTATAAAGTATATGTATTTATGAATATAAAGTAATACATATTTATTATAAGTGTATATATATGAAAAAATATGTAGTTGTTGCTCCCACATATCTTACTGGCACGCAGAATTATATGCAGTCTTTGGAAAGTGGATTTTTTGAAATGCTGCCATCTCTTTGTTGAGTATTCAAAGAACATTGTAATTATTGCTGTCAATATATTATAAATGCTCAGTGGAAAAAGTTGCAAACATTTTTGTTAGAACATGTATTTGTTTGTAACCTGTTCAATACATCACCTATTTGTATTCCAGCTGGCTTCTTTTCAAAAATGTACTATTGAGAAGATATATATGGTTTTTTATCATTGTGATATATTTTTATGCTGTTGTCACACTTTAATAGAGATCCAACCCCTCCATAATATCTTCTGGAAATATTTGGGAGACATAAGACTATCCCTTTTCTGGATGTATTGGCAAAATTGCTCTTGACTTCAGTTTGGGAATGCAAGTGATTTTTTTCAGTTCAAAGTAAACGTAGTTATGCTTGCCAATGGTTACATCAACACGGCAGTGTTCATTTTGTCTGGAAGGTACTGAGCTGTGATGTCTTCATGTCTGAAACTGTGGCTCTGGAACAGGTCTGGGTCCTGGGGATGGACAGCCAGGCAGATGGGAATCCGTGGCTGACGGCGGCTCACACAGGGAGCTTCGGGCCTCCAGGCACCATGTGCTTGCTGGCTTCTCGTTGTCTTCCCCTGGAGCAACCTGTGGTCATGGTTCTTCATCTGATGATGCTGAAGGCTGCCTTGCAGTTTTGAGCGTTTCAGAGTGTTATTTTCAGTGTTTGTGTTTCAACACAGGGCTGCAAGTTGGGAGGGAAGAGTAATTTTACAGTATAACCAATCTCTGTGTGTGAACGTCGCCTCAAAGGAAGTCAAGGGTTGTGTTGCTGAAGCTGAGCCTTCCTCCCTGTTGGTGTCAGCTGCAGCTCCTTTAGGCTGCCTTGCGGCCTGTGCAGCCTCTTCCTGCTGGGGCATGAGCCACCGCATGGGGAGGCTGGGAAAGTCCTTCTGGTGAAGCCCGAATTGGAGTTAGGATCTGTAAGAAATCTCTTCTGGTTCCCCAGCCTTTGGGTGCAGGCAATCAGTGAGTTTGTCCACTCAGTTTTGTTTTTCTTTTCTGGCTTCCTTTCTGAGAGCAAGGGTGGTATGTTTTCTTAGTGGAAGTGGGGGCAGTCCAGCACCAGAGGTCATTTGGCTGGTAGATTTTCCCTGCTCACTTAAAAAGTGAAGCTGGCACCTCTTGGAAAACATCTTTCCTATGTTAAAAGTACTTATCTATGCTTTCGTGCTTGTGTCCTTCACAGTTCTTCAGAGCAGTCTCTGAACAGGGATGAGATACCCATCTCTGTGGTGGGCTCTTTCTCTCCTAAATTCTCCTCGGACTCTGTTGTCGTCTCAAGGGGGAGGCTGTGGTGTTTTACAGATGCATCAAAAGTGGCTAATTTTTTGCTGGGTATTCTACTTAAATCTGGGAGAAAACTGTTGTAGGTTGAGATAGCTAAAACTGGCTTTCTGTAGTTAGCATGGCAAGGGCTGTGGGCAGGATATCTTTGGCCCCCGCCGGCAAGGCTGCGTCATCCTGCCACAGCAAGCAGCCGGAGGGAGAAACCTGAGATGCACAACGTGTAAATACTCCATAAATACTAGGAATTTGGCAAGGAGGCCAGCAGTGGCTTCCTCTCTCCCTGAAGATACCGCCATATGTCCAGAGATGAATCCAGTTATTTCAGCAGTGTTGGCAAAACTAGTTTTCAACTCCCCACTGCTCCCAGGCTGGCACGAGCACTGCCCTGTCTTCTCGGGGCCAGGGGGCTGCAGAGTGAGGAGGAGACATGGGAGACCAGGGAAAAGCAGTGCCGTGGGAGTAGTAGGACCTCCGGTATGGCAGCCAGGGTATGAGGCAGCTGCCTTGGGCGAGGGCCTCACTTGGGCAGTGCATCCTCATGTATGCCATCCCCTGACCTGGTTTTCGGGTGCGGGATTGAGGCTGGTGCGGGGGATTTATGTAAATTACAAATTTACGGCGGCCAGAGATCTAGGCATGTGCCCATAATTTTTCCTTGCTGCTGTATATTGTCCAGGTAGTTGGCACATGAACTCAACTGATCCGTAGGAGGAGATGATGCTGGGTGTGCTGCCCCTTCCTGCATAGCACCTTGGGCCCTGGCATTCCACCCTGGAGCGTGGCACCGCCGGGGGTGCGGGGCTGGCAAAGCACAGCGCGGGCTTTTGGGTGGGTTTGGACAGTAGGAAACAATGGACCACTGCAGCACCTCTTCTGAAAGATCTTATTTATCAGCTTGTGGCAAACCTTGGGCTCCTGCTCATCAGTGGTACCACTTTTCCAGCCTTGTTACTGCTACAAATGGAAGGTGCATGGTGGGTTTTGGGTTTGAGGCTTTTTTGTGGGTTTGTTTGTTTGGGTTTTTATGTTTTGGGGTTTTTTTGGTGGGTTGTGGGGTTTGGTTTTGGGTTGTTTTTTTTTTGTTTGTTTGTTTTCTTGGGGTTTATGTGGGGTTTTTTTTGTTTTGGGGGTTTTTAAAATTTTTTTTTTCTTCATTTTTAGTGGGAGGGGGAGATACTTCACTGTATAGGAATGCCAGGGTCAAGAATTCACATCCAGCTCCTGGTTCTGCTCTTCTGTACATAGCCCTTCTCCCTCCACACCATCTGTCTGTTGAAATTAATGCTTTAATACCCTCTGCAGGGTAGCATTGCTATTTATTTATTCCAGTGTTTAAGTTTCTTTTTGGCTTTTGGGATTAAGCTGAAGTGCCCAGGCTTCATTGTGGACTGTGAAAATCCCAAGATAGCATGTCACAGGCTCTTGAAAAGGGAGGAAATACGTGAAATTTTGGTTTTGCCTGTTTTCCTTGGCTAGCTTTCCTAGCTGTGGCTCCTGGGGCAGGCGAGGGGCCCAAGGCGCTAGTTCCTGTGGTGTGACCCAAAGCAGAGAATGTTTGGTGTGCCATGCCCCAGAGTCCTGATGGATACCACCTTGCTGCTCCTCTGCTCCTTGGAGCCCTTGCCTGCTGGCTGTACCCTGGAATTCAAGCACGGTCTCCTCGGAATAGCCTTGGAACTGCTAGTCTTCTGACTTGCATGGCTTTTTTTCCCTTCAGAGGTAGCCAGAGCCTGAGACCATCCCACAACAGTACTTCTTTAGCGGAAGAAAGATTAGAAGTATCATAACCTAATTAGTAATCCTGCATTTCTCATCTTTATCTGCCACCAGGAGCATCTCCCAGGGTGGGCTCAGGGTTCTCTGGATCCCACCTGAACCTGCAGCACATCCTGGAAACCCTGTTCCTTTCTGTTGCCTTTCTTTGCTATATTCTATTTTCTGTCTGTGGTCGGGGAGGTGTTGTTTGGGTTCTATTTGACTCCAGTTTAGTGTGTGACTCACCATTGCTGTATGTTTCGTTCTGCTGCTGGTTTCTGGATTCCCCAAAACCTCCTGGTGCTTTCAGCTGGTAACACCAAAGTGTCTTACCCTAAGTTTGTGGCTGTGATCTCCCTACCAGCCACCATCCTCCTTTGCCTGCTGAGGTCTTCCCTTGGCTGTGCCAGCCTATGGTGGGGACCACGTTTACCTGGAGATAGCATACACATTAGCCAGTAATTGTCACATTAATTGCTTCATGATAACTGCGTGGTATCAAGCAGGGTTCATACAGACGGATTCTCCTGCTTACCCCACTGGCCTGGCTGCCCTGGCCTCTGTGGGTGCCCACTTGGCTGCTGGGGAGCCCACCTCCTGCCATCAGTATCTGGAGATGGTGCTTTCTTTCCTGTGTTTCTGGATAGGAAATGTCCTTTTTACTTCGCATCCTGGAGCCTTTAATTACTCTCAACAAGTCCCTTTCACACTTCGAAAATCCTGTAGCAATTTCAGTTTGAATTGCTTTCTCTGAGGCTTTGGTTTAGATGAGTGCACCTGCTCTGGGGTTCCAGTGGTAATTGGGCTGTAATAGTTATGATCCTTTAAATGCACTTAAGGTACCATGAGCTTTAAGAACTGATAACGGTGCAATCTGGCATTTCAGCACCGTTTTTGTCTTGTCTCTGAGCATTTTAGTTTAAATTGTATTGTTTTGCCGTTTGTGAATATTACAAATATTCACAAGATTTAGAACTTGGATGTATTTAATCAAATGCTGCCCTGTGCTTGTGTACTCATCCCACAGATCTGGGTCCTGGACTGCTCCTCATTTCCCACTCTGCCAAACCCCTGCTGAGCTCAGTGGGAGTTTTGCCAGAACAAGGCCCTAAAAAAGAAGTATGACTCATTTGAGCAGTTGTGCTCATTTGTGCACGAGTCCAGGCTCATGTTAAAAGGATATTAAACAAAAAATACTAAAGAACCTACGTGTCTTGTCCTTGCCTAGAGCAAACATTTATCCTGGGACTGGTCCAGCAGGTTAAAGATGGCTTTTCCTCTGGTTCATGTGTTACTTAGGATTTTGTGGTGTGGATTCTGTCAGAGGTTTTACAGATCTCTACTGCGTTAATTCCCCTCTAAGGAGGCAGAACAGGGAGGGGGACAAAGAAAAGAGACATCTCTCTCAGGCATGTAGCAAGAGGTGTGCAGCTTGTAGCCTGCTGCTGAACTCCGAATATAAAATTTCCAAAATTACCAGTTGTGAGCGTGATAATGAACTGAAAGTAAATATGGTTCCGTTTGCTGTGAATCATCCTTGGGGGGGTATAATTGCACTTGGATGAATTGGCATTGTTGCAGTGCAAGAATAGAGTTGTTTCAGAATTAGACAGGCATATCTGCTTGGCAGTGCAGAGCTGCAGCATCTCAGTGGTACTGGGGAATACTTGCCCTCAAAGATGCTTCCCAGGATGGCTTGAGGAAGTTCTCTGGGTGGGGAAGGAGCCAACTGCTCCCACAAGCCCCCAAGATCTGGGAATTCACCTGCTGGTACCAAACACTGTCTCTCCTCTTTGAATTGCCCTCAGATAAACACTTTGAGTTAAGGTAGTCACTGTGAGATGGAAGATTTTCCTTCAACAAAAAAGCCCTCTAAGCTCTCCTGGCAGGGAAAAGGGGCCATGAAATTATAATAATGGTAACTGCTATAATGAGATGTTACTGTAAACAAAAATAAGCATTTTTGTGCTCTTCCTTCCAGCAGGAATTTAAATTCCCAGAGCAGAACCACCTGCTCAGAATGGCTCAGACAATGTTCTACATCTAGGCAAGAAAAATACTTTCCTTAGGAAAGTGATTGCAGTTTAGCTCCATGAGAGGCACAGGTGCGGGGTGATGCCCTAACTTGGTGTTTGAGTGGTGTAGCTTGACTACCCTGCGATGTACAGAGAACTTGAAAATGGGAACTGTCCTGTCCTGTAGTGGGGAGACACAGAAATTGCGTATCGCTCTCTTTAAAGCCGTGATCGTGATTATGGGATGAAGCAGAGATTTATATAAGCCATTCTCATTAATGCCAGTGGGAATTACTCAGAGCTATACAAGTGCATCACAGTAAGAAATGTGCCTTGGCAGTTCACTATTAATATTTGAAGACAGTGCAAGCAAAGTCTCCTTCTCTGAGTCAAGTGGGCAAAAGTTAGAGATATGGCAGTGGGGGCAGGGAGGGGAAATTCTGTTATTTTAGTCTTTAGAGAGGTTATAAAAAGGTGAACCATTCATGCGTGCAGATCCTCAAATACAAGGAGTTGCACATGTATGTGCCATGTTACCTGTTCCGATGATTGTACTGCAGGATTGAACTGCAGGTATTTAGCTACTCTCTACTGGTGACTGATGGGCAAGAGCCCACCTCTCTTTTTAGGAGCTGCTGACCATCTTTGCTGACCTACTCAGTGCTAGTGCTCACCATGGGGCAGGAAAGGCTGGTCCCATTCTGCTTGCAGTTACATGCTGTACTGAAACAAGAAGGGGAGACTGTAGGCAGCAGAATCAACACATAAGCAAAGTCAGAATTTGTGATTCTAGTCTAGTGAAATATCTCAAAGAGCTTGATTCGTTTGAAGCGGCCATCGAAGTGGGTAGAAAGGACTGGGTATTTATGTGAGGTACAGTGAAAGGCAGACATTGACCTCTACTTGATGTTTCTGAGTTAGTCATTATTCCTCTGTTTGGTTTGTATTAGTAACAAGCTTTCAAGTTGGTTTCTTCATATTTTGCCTTTTTTTTTTTATTTCTGGCTTGAGTTGGCATGTAGTTTCTGTCTTAAAATGTGAGTTCCAGTAGGAATTGTTTTTATATTTATGGGTCCTGTCCTGCAATTTACCCAGTACAGCCATGCAGCCTTCTTCTCCAATTCACCCTCCTTCCATGGATGGCAGAGCTGGGGCTGCAGCTGGTAGCAGTGTGGTGCTTGTCCAGTCCCTGTAAGAGCCGTGGCTAATTGCTGCCATGCTGTTTAAACTAATTTTCTTTATTATTCTTAGCATTATTTACATAATTTTTTATGGAAACCCATTCCACTCAAACAAGATAAAGTAAAATTTACTGTTCCTGACAGATGTTGACAGCTTTGGAACAATGCAGGACATGCTGATTGCATCTGTGCAGTGCCACTGGCTTGGAAGAAGGTTCACCAAAGCAGACGAGTCCTGCCTCTCACCCTGCGGATGATAAATGCCAGAGGTAACCTTTATAACAGCACGTTTCAGGTGACAGTCCAGCCCGAAGCCCAGGGTTCCCTACTGACAGGTCCTTGCTTGTGGCTGCACAACTTGAAATTCGTCAGTTTTCACGTTCCCAGCAAATGAACCGATGAGGTAGAAGCTGGTGCTATGGTTGGCTTGGTGCAAACCACCTTCAGGACTTTTTAATAAAAAGTCCAGGGTCTTGGAGATCATCAGCTGCTACACATGACACTGAGGATGGTTGTGTGTACCCTCAAGTTGAAAGCAGAGGATGAAACTAGAGGATAGCCACAGAGAAAGCACATTTCTCTCTTTCAGCTGAGCAGTGGCCAAATCCTGACCCAGTGTCTATACCTCTTATCATCCCTATGTGGCAGGAACTCTGATAGGGTTTAGCAGCACAATGGTATGTGCTATTTTGATACTTCAGCAGAGATAACAGAATGCCTAAATAAAACCTATTTGATGCTTAAGTAAGGATTGCATCCTGCTATATCTGTGGGCAGATACCAAACAGGGTTTATAATTCACTGTCCAAGGATTTGATCCTTTCTTCCATTTTTTTTGCGTTCCAACTTGCAGTATTTTAACTAGGTAGAAATTATGGAAAGGAAATAAAGTAGTAGTCACATAATAGTCATACGGAATAAAGTCAACAGATAATTAGGTGTTGGAAAGCATGGACCTAAGAAGGTCCATTCCTTAATACTGATATTTAATTAGGTATTAAAAAGTAGAAATTCTTGAATGTTCGCTGCTTTCCTGTTATTAAAAATCAGTCAGACCATGTGAGGGTGCATGTCTCCTGTGCCTGGTTATGTGGCAACAGTTACAGGGTAAAACTCCCCGAACACCCTGCCACTGTTACCATCTCTGCTGCTTAACAACTGTTAGCACCAGGTGGGCCCAGCCAGGAGCACCACACTTCTAAGGCCAGAGCAGCTTTTAGACTACAGCTGAAACTTCTACTACTTTCACTATTCCTCCTCCTCGTAGCTGGAGTGACTGAAGCTGAGCCTAGCAGCAGGATGGGTAGGGCTGCAGGAGGTTGGCTGAAGTGTGGTTCCCTCCTGAGCGCAGGCATGGGCCAGTGGTGGGAGCTGGGGACAGCTGTGAGCACCAGGGAGAGAACCCAGGTGAGGGCAGCTGGGTTGTTGGAAAGGGAAAAAGATATTTTTATTCCAGCAGCTAAAACCCTTTTGTATTTTGGTTTCTCTTAGCAGCTATTTATCCAAAACATTTGGGAGAAAAGCTGTCTCTTTATTAAATATTTAACACCCTTGCCTTCAGCTGTGGGCTGAGAAAGCTCCCAATCCACATGTGAGTCACCAAGAACTCCTCCGACAGAAGCAGAGGAATTCCAGACTGGAGATTGCTAGAGGAAAAAAAGTTTGCTGATTTGGAAAAAGTCCAAAATGGTTCACATCTCTCGTATATTATAAAATGAGCACGGCAGTCAGTCTGGTGTGTATGTGGACAAGGAGTCATAGAGTCCCAGATCTGAAGTGGAGAAGCTCTCATTATGCTAGGGACCATCATACCCTATATAATACAGATGAGAAGTACGCTCAGTAACTGTTCTTTTATTAAATGCTGTCTGCATTTGGATCCTGACATGTCGCAGGTGACAAGATGTTGATCACTGCTTCCTGTAGTAGTTTGTTCCATTGGTGAATTAGTGTTAGTTTTAATCAGTTCATCTTCCACTTCCAGCCATCCGTTAGCACGCGTCTCTCGGCAAGGCCAGGAGATCCATGATTTGGAGGTGCCCAGCTCTCTCAGGATGACAGTCTGGGACTCATGTTCAGACAGCAGGAGTGCAGGCTCCTGCAAAAGGAGTGTATGGTAACAAATGGTGCGATAAGAATGAGTTGTAATAACAAAAAAGGTCACGGCTATCCTAGCACTGCTGGTGGTGAGCACTGTGCTTACATGTGCTGTGCCGGCATGGAGCATGTGATCGACTCTGCTTTTTATTTCTATTAAAGTGACAGGAACTGAATGAATAAAATAAGATGAAACTTTTTTGGCATGTTTCTCCCTTTGGCCAAATTATTTTATCAATATCCCAAAGAATTTTTCAGCTGCAGAGATATATGTCAATCTCTGTCCCATAGCCAGTTACAGAGGCATCTCCAGCAGTGATTTTACACCTCTTTCCACTGCAGACCACTTAAAAATTTTTACTGGTTATGAGGGTTCCTCGTATAGCAAACTTATACCTCCTGACAGAAGGTTTACTCCTCCCATTACTATTTGCAGATACTTAAATGGGGTTCACAGTATATAACAATATTTTCACTGGTTGAAAAACATTGGTGTTTGACACAGGTAGTTTCTGTGCACTCTGAGATCACTTCTACAGCGAAGACAGGGCCACTAAACATTTTTTTAGGCCATGTGCTCTGAGTACTTTAAAGGAACTTCTTGTAGCTAACGTGCCTGATTCTGATTTCAAAGCAGTGTTTCTATATTGACTTGTTTTGAGCTTATTCTTGATTTAAGATTATGAAAGAAAGATCCTTTTTCTTCTGGCTGTTGAGCTTGGAAGGGCAAGCCTTATAGCCTCACCACCTAGCCCTGCGTGGTGCCTATTAGAAGGTGTGGGGTGACACCAATAGAATGTGTTAATAACATATCCTCAGTTGGTCAGCACTGACTGGGCAACATATTCTGGTACAAGTCACTTGGCTCCCTTGACCAGGACCTCTGCCTTGTGCAGGTGGGACCTGCAGAGCTGCCTTTTGTGTGTGCATGCCTTTTGGGTAGAAAAGGTTAATGGATATGACTCTTTCTGTAGCTGGCCTGCGCTGTGTCTCCCTGTCTGGGAGGAGTGAATGAGGTTGTCAAAAGTCAGTTGGAACGTTAAAGACTGAAAGCGGTCAGATTTGATGAGCATTCTGCAAATAACTGGAGACAAGATGGTCAGGAGATGGTTTGTACCAGCGTAATGGAAAATGTTAAGACCCTTTTTAAAACTCGTTGACTAGATGTGCTGCAATGGATGCCTGGACGAACATGTGTGTAAGGACTCCTTACCAGGAGGAGCTGTTGTGGCCATCCACCTGCGCCTGAGCTGGCCAGCCCCATTCCCTTCCTATTGCTCAGATTGCCCAATACTGCAATCGCCAACTCTTTGATGAAAGGCGGGTTCATGTATCAGATTGTTGAGCATTAGGGATAGGGGATTAGATTTGCGGTGTAATCTTTCTATAACATGCCTCTTGATCCAGAGACTGTGCTTTATAAAAGAACTCTTTTCTCTCTGACGTTGTGGAGGCCTGCTCAGGGACGACTATCTTCTACCTTCATTTGGAGATAGTAAGGCTGCTACTGACCTGATGTTTGTGAAGGTCACAGCTGTACCAGGCAAAATTAGTTCTGTGCAGGACAGTTAAGTAGATTGGATTTTCTCAGTAGTAGCTGATTTGCTTTCATCTGGATTCCTCTTGCAAAACCATTTAAAGTCCATTCCCTCTGCCCCCCACTGCCTATTTATGGGAAAAGACTGGAAGGGGGATATTCCTGCCTGAGGTCCAATTCTGCTTCAAGCCCTGTTCTTGTATCTTTCCAGGAAAGTGTCTATAGAGCTGGGGCAGGCTGTGTAATCACTCTGGAGCCTTGGGTTATATTTCATCCCATCATGAATGTTGTAGGGCCAGTCAGGGTGGTCTTCCCCTATGCCAGCTGACTGTAGCTTTGCGCTGTCTGCTTCGGATGCAAAACCCTGCTGGGACCCTTGTGCAGATTCCTGGTAATGTCACTGCAATTTTAACTGAGCCCCTTGCCAGTCCAGCTTTTTTTCTGGAGCATGATGAAGCCGGTTAATCTGGGTCAAAACGCATCAAAGCTCAGTCTTCTAATCAAGGGAAAAAACTTCTGATTTGAGTACCAGATTTGGCTGGTTATATCTGGCCACTAGGAAACCTGTCAGGTACCTGGCTGTGCTGGCAAAACATGACATATGGTTGTGCGTGGGAAGCCCATTCCTTGTGAACATGGTGAGGTACAAGAGTGAGAGTGATTTTCACCCGGCCGCATTTTACTTCAATGACTTTGCCAACGGGTTATAGTTATGGTGGATCTTTGCCTGCTGCCTCAGGTTGCAAAGCAACCATCGATGGAAAACCTCTTGTTTCTAGGCGTCCTCCTGTTTTCAATCCCTTTCATTTTAAAGTGTAGTGAAACCTGAAGTCTGCAGAAATTGTTGCCTGGTGCGTTTGGGAAGACATAACTGGAGTTTGTGGCGGACAACTGACAGAGTGAGGGCTCTGCGACCCTTGTGATAGACTGTGTGATCCCAGTTCATCTCCCTGGTGTGAATGGGGAAAATTCATAGGCAGATTTGCTTGAGGGCCAGGCAGGGGCATGTGGTGTGTGAAGGGGTTATTTCCTTCTTTGCAAAATCACTTTCAGCCTACCAAAAATCTTTGCTGCCTGGGACTATATGGAAAAACGGAGTATGGAGATAATTGAAGTAAAGGGGAGCTGTTTTATGGTATGTTCCCACCTCCCCAAAACTGTAGCTGCTCGGAGTTTAGAGGAGATGAGCTTTAATTGCTCCCTGAGCTTCATGTCTCTCCTCTCTGGATACCAGAACAGTGCTGGCAGCACTTCTGGGTCCTGAGGAGTAGGGTCCAGCCTGCCTGGGGGAACTGAGAGGGCCACAGAGAGCAGGTTTGTCCCCCAGTCCATGTGTACCAAGCTGGTGCCCTTGACCTGGTTGCTCTGATCAGCTGTATTAACACAGAGCCTGTGTAACTCTGGGACTGTGGCATTCTGCAGACTGGCCTGGAACTGATGCTGGAATGTCCTAGTGTAGAAACTGTTGGAAAAGAGAAACACTAAAACAAGATTTTTGTATTTCATTTTCTTTCCTAAAAGCTTTGCTAACTACTCTTGTCTTGTACTGCACTGAAAACATGCAATAATTCCCATTTGTCTTTGGCATTTTCTCTTGCTTTTTATTGGTATTTCCTCTGATGTTGTGACAGTATGTCCTGTGCTGGATTACAGGTATAAATACTGCTTTGGGGTTGCGCTTTTTAGTCACCATGCACTTGGGAAAGTTGTTAGCGGCTGTCGAGGGGACAGTGTGCAGCCTGTGAATGTGCAGTAGTTGGAAACATCAGCATCCTTTGTGTCTGTGTTTCAGAATAACTCTGAGGCATGAGGATTTTAGGTTTTCTATTCAGACAGTATTACATTAGGAATATGAAGTATTTGACAGTTCTCTTATATTTACTCTTTTAATGTCAAAATGTGTCACATCTGGTATTAATTGGTGGAAAATTATGGCTCTAATTTACCAATTTGATTGTCTGGGAAAACTGAAGAGAGTGTAACATAATAAATGAATGCCTATTAATCTTTAAAATTTGTCTGTTTACTGTCTGCTAAAATGGCCTGTTATGTGGTGCGGTAAACAGCTTCCCGGAAATACTATTATTCGTGGAGAAGAATTACTAGCTGGGAGGGCCATGGCCAAAACGTTTCAGAGTTACTAAGGGGAGGATGTGGCCTGCAGAAGTCCTGGGCCAGTGATGGCTTAGACACCCACGTGAGGAAGGGTCTCCTCCAGGGAGGAGGGAGGCTGCCGTTCGTTAATAACCCTGCAGGGGTGCAGGCACAGCGTCCCCATTCCCATGTGCATGCCAGCCTGTTCCACCCATTCCTGGGTGTGCGGCAGGAGGAGCAGCACATGGACATGGCCTTTGCTCTTCTCTTTCCCTTCACCTGGGGCTCTTCACCTTTCCCTCCTTGTGGGTTTCTCAGTCCAGGGCACAGACTACTGCTTCGTTGATGCCCAACACAAATAAACATATTTGTCCACAGTAATTTTTTTAATCATTGTTAATGAACATTAATTTCCAACCAGAATTATCCAAAAGCCCTGATTTTTTCAAACTTGCTGACACAGGAGCACAGGCAAAAGAAATCAGTTCTTCCTGGGCTTGCAAATGAAACAGTTTGTCTCGCAGGCAGCGTGTGGATCAAACCCAGAGCAGAGATACACTTTGGCAAGGCACCGTCACTCTGTCCTGACAACCCCAGCTCTAACGAGACAGGCCTCCACTGCCTTTGCAACCGACAGGCAGGCAAAGCAGAGGAAGCTGGTGGGAGTACACTGTGACTTGGGTACTGTGTGTGGATGGTGACAGGCTCAATAGCTTTTCTATCAAAAGACACCCATGTGTTTCAGAAAATACATTTTTGGAGGATCAAATACCAGGTGCTTATTTTAGTAGCAGAAAGCCCTGAAACACGCCAACTCTGGAATAAGCTGATTCTGAAAGCTGACATATTCTGTATGATTATTCCAGTATACGCCATCTGTCACTAGCATATCCAAATATTTATGTATTTTGATTATTATAACTGTTACGAGGGTAGTGAAGCTCATAAATAATTTCATTTTCAGCAATCATTTTACTACTCTTCCATGGTTTGATAATGACATTTTGCATGTGCCTGTTCAGACTCTGACACAAGGAAGAGTCACAGCATGGCTATGCAAGTGACAGCCTTCTCACAAAAAGCCCGTGGCTGGGGGATGCCCGAGTCCATGTCCTCCCTGAGTCTATGCCAGTTCCCACTCCCTTCATCTCCTTGGGCTTCAGACTGTGCTGCGCTTTCATTCAACTCCATCCTGCCTTGTCAAGTGACAGTGCTTAGATTGGCAAATGATATAATATGACTAATTATGTTTAATGCAGATAATGTCTTATAATCAAAATAGAGAGTGGATTGCAAACAGATCCTTAAAGGGCACTAGGCGTAGAATTGACGCTGTATTTATTACCAATAACATCGCTGAAGTGCTAACAGCTGCTCAGCTCCGGCAAGCGCGGCCCCTTTGCGGAGTTTTCCAGAAGAAGGGCTAAGTGTATCAGAAGCACATTACTGCTGATAATAGTAATTAGTTCAGTGGAGCTCAAAATGTTTTGTAAAATATTATTATCCTGATTTTGCTACTCTGCAAACTGTGGCAGAGAAATAGCCTCTTTGGCTCAGCGGAGTCACTGCTGGCTGTGGGGATGGCCCTGGCTCCGGTGCAGGGCTGCTGCCCTCTCCTTGGAACATATTTGCTCTCTCCAGCTGAGTCTAGAAATCTAAGGGATGTGCCTTCTCTATCTCTGCCTTCATTTTCACCAGCATTAGCAAAGAGACTTCAGTAGATGGAGGAATGCACTGATGTGGAAGTAGATTTGGGTGTTAGATTTTTGAAAAGCCATTGTTAAGCTGAAAAAGGAAACCACAAGCTGTAAAGGTTGACAAAGCTCTTCTGTAAGGGACTCTTATTTTGCTGTGTACATTTGTTTTCTCTTGCTTACTAAAGGGATAAAGTGCAATCTAGGTTTCAGAGAGAGATGGCTGATTAATCTGTCTGCCAGGTACGTATGGAAATAAATTAGCAAATGGTGCATCTGGGATTAGACTACAGCAGAGATGATAAATTATTGCCATCTTCCATGGCTGTATTACTGAAGCTTCACTGGGTTCCCAGTACTCAGTTACTTGCTGTTCACACGGCTGTGGGATGGAAAGCCTCTATATTTGATGCAATTTTCTGTGATATGCTAGTTTGAGAACAGATCTGGCCAGACCCATAAGGATATGCTGTATACTTAAATTAAGTGAAAGCAAAGAGATTTGATTTGGTTCTTCTGCTCTGCATGAAATTCTGCTGGTTTCTGAGGGCAGGAATACTCAGGAAGGAGAAAGGCAAGGGCCTGTGAGAGGTTTTTCCACTATCTGCAGTCACCCTCCACCCTTTAGGCCAAATAGCAGAGTTATTTATCTATGCTAGCACAAAGTTGTGAGGCCCTGGAAGAGAGCGTTCTCTGGCCGAAACCTCTCCCACACCCCTGGCTTGACCCAGATGTAGTTCCAGATTGCACAACTCCAGTTTATCTCTGAGATCAAGAGTGAAACACCACGCGGGCAGGTGGTATTTGCATTGAATGCTGATACAGACTTCCCAGCTGTGTCTCTGCTTCTGCTGCATTTTTCATGTCTGTTTAAACTGATGTATAGCTGATGGGCTGGCAGCTGAGACATACCAGCAATGCCTACAACAGGACATGCAAGTGGAGTAAATGCGACAGCAGACACGTGGTGTGTGCTGCCTTTCTGGAGGAAGAAAGGGTCATGCAGAAGTTCTCATCAAGTCTGTGGCACGTAACAGCTGTGGTGCAGAGGTGCCAGATCCTGTGGCACACCAGGGAGCTGCTGGAGTGGTGGCAGCGTTGCTGGAGAAGCTGCAGCTGGGCTTTTAACAGGGAGTTTGCAGCTTGGTGTGGAGACCTGGTGTCTCCAGGTTGACCTGCATGACCCTTCCAGGTCTCTCAAAACCAGTGCTCATGCAGGGAGCTCTGCTGGGGACTGCTCCTGCAGGCTGACTCTGGGGCGCAGGGTGGACATGAGCAGGACAGGATTCTTGTAGAGCTGCTGGGTGCTGGTTGTTGTTCAGCTGCCACCTGTGGCACTGGCGAGTGCACGCCAGCCTGGCACAGGGCACAGACAGCTGTAGGACCAGTCTGCTGCACCTTCAGACTGGGCAAAGTGGAGTGCTGGGCTTGAGGGACAGTTACTGAGTGGCTGTGGCCGCTGGTTTTCTTCTCCAGTTGTTCCTTGCGGTCTGTGAGTCAAGCACAATTAGGATGTGTGTGTTTGTAATTGAGAGAGGCTAATGAGAACAGTGCCTTTCGTTACAAGATGCATGGGTGGGTGCTGAGCTGTAAATCTGAGCTAGCAAGGACTCTGAGAGCTCTGTTCAATTAATCCAAACACAGAAATATTTACTAGAAATAGATTTATTTTCCAGTGACTTTATTTGCAAATTTTGGTTAACAACAACAGTTTACTCCTAATATGATCATGTCAAGCAGCAAGTGCGACTTACTGTTGTTCCTGGCCTTTCCCACAAAGTGTTTTGAGCAGAATGCGGAGTGAGTCAAAGGAAGCACTGGCTGATGGATGAACAGATTGCGGCGCAGCCATCTATTCTATTGCGCACTTCCAGGGAAACCCCAGCAAATTAGATGTGCAGTTTTTAACTATACAGAGAAAACTAAAGAAATTACATTATGAATGAAAAATTAGGTGGAAATGTCAACTGTCTCATAAACAATTCAGGAATAACTCCCTCTAAAATATTCTGGTTTATGCACGCATTTAATTTGTGCTCTGGGAGCAAAATAAAGTTCCTAAGATAAAACATTCTAATAATGCTTTATGTAAATTTATTTGAACAGAGCAATGATGTAGTTGCCTATAGCAAATTGTTTGGAATGTGAAATGGTATTTACGAACTGCTTCTCTCTATATGAATACAATAGATGGTGGGAGTAGCTACATGAAGAAAACATAATTTTACGTTCAGAAGGGACTCTGATGCCATGTCTAGTGAGCAGGACAGCCAGTTGAACAGATTGCTGAGTGTCTGATAAAATAATCTCTAGGTTGAATCTTCCTAGGCTATTTATAGCACGTGTTTAATTTAAAATTTAGGTATGTGCTGCAGATGACCCTAACAATCATACCAGGCCCATGTATGATAATACAAATTGTTTGCCTCACATTGCACATATGCCAAAATCTCAATTTGCTTTGCAAGCGAAAAATCAGGCTCCGTATCCTCAAAATATGGCTGAAAATAGGAAAACAATTGTAGTCCCCAGCTGCTACGGGCATATGGGGCCAAATTTATCCCATCTGTTGAAGGTTATGGAGTTCCGCCATGGATGACTTTGATCCCGTATGTCTAGCAAAGTGGAACCAATATGTCAATATAAGACATCTTGCTGCTTCTGATGTTCTCCCAATAAAACATCATCATTCAAGGTGGCGTGAATTTCCCAAGTCACAAATACAATCATGGGGGGTATTTCAAAAGTGCTCTGATTCTTTCTGTGTTGATGTTAAAATGGTGAACAACAAATTAGCTTTTTCCTCAATGAGGGCTCGAGCCTAGGAGCTGCTGCTATAAGTGAGTGTGTATCGGCCCCAGGCACATTTGAAACATTTTAAGCAAAACACTGCAGAACAGAAAGCTGTTTCTGCATTCAGGTATTGCAAAGCACATTTCACTTGAAAAGCTTTCTTCAAATCAGGAATAATAATGCCATGTAGAAATAGTAGGGTTATTTACTGTATTTGCTTTGGCATACCAGGGCATCTCTAGATACCTGGCAATGGGCAGAGCCACGGAGTCTGCATTCGGCTTCAGCCATTTACAAGTTTAAGAGACATTTGAATCCCTTGCTTTGAACAGGGCTAATTTCCTAGTCCCCAGCAGCTACTCTCTTGGGGACTAGAAAGATTCAAGTAAAATGGTGCTTGTCATCTGAGTAGGGTACTGGTGACATTTTTTGCAGTTAAGTTCCTCCTGGTTTATTCTGGACAAGTTCTAAGTGCCATGTGTAGGAAAGCTATGTCTTCTGCTCAAGACTTCACTAGTGGCAACAGAATGGTCTTTCTAGCACCAGGCTGGTGTATTAAAGGCAGTAATGAACAGAAAGTGACTCTCTTTGGTCTCATGCTTACAGTAAGGCTGTTCTTTTGGGCCCTTCATGCATATCTGAGCAAGACTGGGAAAATCATATATGTGCTGGCATAAGAAGCCTGCAAATTAGAATCTCTGACCGAGCTGGTGTTTATTTTCAGCAATGCTACATTGGACTCTGTGAAAGGCAGATCTTGATAAACACCGTGCCTTAGCATAGCTGACGAAATTTTACATAAAATTATCCTGGCAGATGATTGTAGAGTTTAAAACATGACTGCAGACATTTATAATCAAATTACTTTGCCCCCATTCAGTATATAGTACCTTATAAAGAGGATTTTGAATGGCTGTGGACAGAGCCATTTCAGTCTCTGTTTAGAAGGCACATAGGCACTGTTATCCTGGCGGGAAGAGGTAGGAACGTACAGTGGACTTGCCCCACAAGCAGCAAATGGAAGATCATCTATTTTGCTCTATTTATTCCTTTGTGATCACTCTCTTCTCCCTGGGGCTTTATCATCTGCACACTCTGCATTACTTATGGACTGCCAAGCCAAATCTCCAAAGACATCTGAGAAAACCTGACAGGTTCAGTTTCGAATCTCAATCAATGCTGCATTTGCCTCCAAACCAGAATTAGCCCCTGGAAACTGGGGTGGAGGCATATGTGCCTTTCGTTTGGCTCTTTGGGAAGCCATTCCTTTGCCGCAGCGGATCAAAACCAGGGAGATCACCAGATCATTTGCTGAGATGGCACATCTTCCTCCAGAAATATGTGGTTAATTTTAATAGCTCAACTATTTCATGTGCCAGGTTATAGCTAACACTGTCTATTACTTGTAATGAGCTAAACTGGGACATCTCTGTCACTTGAGGGTGCTACAGCTGAAAAGAGGGTTTAATAAGAAGCTCTTGATCTGTCAGTGGTGACCACAGCTCTCGCATCTTCAGCTGAGATAAAAGCACTGTTTGCTTAATAGGATTGAATTTTCCTCAAAGAAATAATTGAAACAATAGGAGAATCACCCGAACCTGTGCTGAGCATTAGCAGATGAGCTGGTTTAAAATCGATCCATTTGGAAAGGAAATAATGTGCAGATTGGTCAAGGTAATGATGGTATCGGATGATAAAATGGATGCAGGGGTGGAGAAAGCTTGTGAGGGATATAGTGTCACCTAAAAGCTTTGCAGAAGTGCTTTTATTACCCTGAATCAGCTTGGTTTTGCACTGACACTTAGCTGTTTGCAAAGAATTATACCTGCTTCTGAGATAAATACATCTGACAGTGAACTCTTAACCCTTCTTTTTCAGGCTGCTTCTGGGCAGTGGCCGTGGAGAACGAGATGCCTTCAATTTTTCCAAATACAGGGTTAGAGAAAATGGGGTGCAAAACTATGGTACATAATTTACTAGTGAGCAGAACACTTCAGGAAAATTAGAGTCATTATTGAATGTAATGAAACCTGACAAATTAGAGTTTCATAGGCCCTCCCTGAGATTAGCGTGATCCATTAAACATGCTCTCTGACTGCTAAATGGTGTTGTCCCATTTCCCCATAAGAACTTGAGAAATTCTGAGGTAACTCTGGCTAACAGCTGATTGAAAGCACCCAATCAAGAGCTCCTCAAAGTAAGAGGAGAAATTATCCTGATTAACATTATTTCCAAGAAGGTAGTCTCTAAGTAGGCTGTAAATTGTGTTAGAAGCATTTGGGTACTGCAGGGAAGGCTGAATTTGACACTGAAGTGGCCACAAAATAATGTACGAAGTGGAGTGATCAAGGGAAGAACATTTTGTTGATTGTGGTGGGAAAATTGAATTACTCTCGGTTGCATAGCTATTCAGAATATGTACATTAAAGTGAGTGATACACCGTTTAAAAGAAGAGCAAGCAAATACAAAGAGCAGAAAAAGCCCCTTTCACAAATCCTTCTTGCCTCATTATTTATATCTTAAGATTGTTTTCACAGGGAATACTGTGGCACGCTGGTCATGAATGCCTTGTCAATTATGCTAAGACATCCCAGTGATGCAAACGAAATCAATACAATAGTATTCCTTAAAATAATTGCTTTTTCCTTGACTGATTCTACATTAAAAGCAACTTTTAAACGACAGCCATTAGCACCTGAGACCTGGTCACTGGTGATGACTGAGCTGCATGAGATAAGTGGTGAAGGGTCTGTGTCATAGAGTTGGTACTGAATTTCACAACAAAGCCTTCAAACTGGGAGTCAGAGAGTGCATAAGTTGCCAGTTTGAGATAGAGGGTCTTTATCTTGTGGAAGAGGTAGCACGTGGATATTCTCTAGTGCCTAGTGCTTCAGGGACCACCTTAGACTGCTTCCTCAAGCAGAGGAGATGCTGTGGCTGTAGTTGAGCACAGTAACATTCCAGCACAGATGAGCCTCTCCGTCAGTAAAACGTCTCAAAATCCAAACCCCACATCTAGAAATGTTGTATAGCCTATGGGTGCTGGAGTGATGAATCTGCAGTTTAGTTTTGCTTGTTCCATGTCTTGGTCAAACCCATCATCCATCCCATGTCCCAGTTTGGGAGGTCCTGCACACTGCCAGGCACAGTCCATAGTGTCTTTCAGAAGCTTCCAGTGCAATGATGCATGACACTGAAATGCAATAAAAATTAAAACCTGGAATAATGGCAGGCATTAATAGATATTTCTGATATTTCTGAGCCAAAGATTTAAGTGAAATGCTAAAAGGCAAATTAAAAGAGCCATAGTGTTACAGTTTAATGCTAAGAGCTGTCTAGTATGGTAATGTCATCTCATTTCATAAGATCCTCAATGACTAAAGCTGATACAGATGGTTGATTTGTGGTATTTTTCCAGGATCACTTTTTAAAAATGGCTCAGCTAGTGGTGCTTTGGGTGGTGTTTCAGCCAGAGCAGTGGGTACTGGTACAGTGTTAAAGTGCCATCATGGCATGTAAGGAAGAATTGAAGGAAGAAGCTTTGGAAGGTTGGAAAGGAAAACAAGCACTTGAAATACAAATAAGATTCCCATAATCTTTCGTCTGCCTAGAAGGAGTCTGTCAGCATGGCTGGTGTGGTGCAGAGCAGAACATGATGAATGTGAACATAGTTGCAGAGAAGTTAAGTTTATTCCCCCCTAATCTAACTGCTTATAAACATTTATAGTGCCCATCCCTGTAACATCTGAGCTCTGTCTGACATTATTGTTCAGGACTGGTCGCTTATGCCTGCTGTCAAGAGGAGATCTTGAAGGAAGATCTCTGTTGGTTATGATGTAGCTTATACATAAAAATATTTACAGTAGCTGCTTACATCTATCCTCTTCTAAAAGATAAAGCACTTGAGTGCAGGCTGAATGCCTGCTACCTTCTCATCTCCTTGACGTTCATTATAAACTGAGAAGACAAGTTTTTTAAAAGCTGTTCAGATGTTTTGTGCCGTAACTTTCTCTAGTAGATATATTCCTATTGATTGGAATGAAACACACAGAGTAGAACAGAACAGATCAATTGAAAAGTAAAGTTAAGACAGCAAGCACACTTCTTTTCCACTTACCGTAATGGAGGCAGTTAGGGCTGGATCTATCCCAGGTGTAATGCTGCTGAAGTCAATGGAGTTGTACCAGTGATGAATTTGGCTCCCAGTGTTTTGTTTTGACCTTTTCTGAAGGTTGCTCTGCAGGAGTGAAACTATTAAATATAGCCAGGGATACCTTAAGTTGGAATATAGAAAAGGCAAAGCTAGTGTGCACAGCACCTTTTTCATTAAGGAAGAGGCCTGACTTTTATAGAGTAAGGGCAAAAGAATTGATTCCAGATAAGTGCTAAAGTTAGTCTCAGGTTTCCCTGGTGAATAACAATCCCAAGTTGGCCCGAGACTTGAACATCACCGCATTCATGCATGGCTGTCTGGAAGGGCCTGCATTGTTTTTCTGTACACCTGTGCATCAGAATGGGTTTGAGTTGGATATCAGAGCCTGCAGAGACATTATTCATCTACTCACCCATGATCTATGTAAACCAGCTGAACATACTTCTTCATTCAAGTCCTGAAATTGCCTGCCAGTGCTCAGTGTGACAATCTTTATTAGCTGGTATGCTTGGATTTCAGTAGTCACCACAGGTTCTTCACACACTGCAATTGTCTCAGGAAGGCAGGGACTAGTGCTGTGACTTTGGAGTACTTTCAGTTTCAAACTTGTTTTACATCTTTGAGTGCACTAATCCAGGCTAAGAGAGAGCAGCATGTTCTATGGCAGCTGACAGGCAGCAGTGCAACTAAGAATGGGCCCTCCTACTGCACTGCCCTCCACTGAAATTCTCAGTGGTCTCTGAGAGCAACAACAGTGAGCACTGTCCACAGAGACAGAGGCTTTGCTAACAGGGACAGAGATGGAAAAGCTCTGGCTCTTCCTCAGTTAGCTGAATTAGCAAGGATGGCAGAAGTCCACAGAAGGGTATCAGAGGTGTGCTTTCCCTTTGCCTGCATTGGGATCAGGGCAGCTGGAGCAAACAGTGGTGCTGCTGCTGTGGAAGGGAGAGCTATGGGAGGGGGTACCCAGAGATGTGCCACACTGTCACACTGCCTTGGCCTCGAGGTGATGCTCAACAGGCGCTCCTGGGGTGGCTGGCTGTGCGCTCCTACTCCTCTTCTAATAGCTCCTTCTCTTTCTCTTTTCTCATGTCCAAGCATCCCCTGCCCTTTCCTTTTATGGCCCTTTCCCTCCTGTCTAACAAAGCTCGTCCCCAGCTGGGCTTGAGACACTGCTGGCACTAAACTGACATGTGCAGCATGTCAGTCCGCTGAGGTCCGCAGCCCTAACACGGGCTGTGGGCTTTTTAGGGGCAGGGTCTGATCCCACATTGCCTGGCTGAAATGGACCAAGGCGTCGCCTTCCCCTTAGCTACTTGTACAGTAAATGCACTGATTTGCAGCAAGTCCTGATGTTCCTGGTGGGACAGGGAAGAGGAGTAAGTAGGTCTAAAGATTCCTTGAGCCACTTGGACCTACCCATCTTGCACATGCTTGTGAGGTGAGAGGATTTCAACACAGACAACTCTGAATAAGATCATTCGTGTTGATGGAAAGTTTTTTGTCAAATACAATCTCAGTATCCTCATTTGCCCTATTTCTTGCACCTTGCAATTCCTCTACTAGGTGAGGTTTGAATCCCTGTTCCAGCAGAGGTTTCCAAGCAGGAGACCATGAAATAGTCTCCTGCAGCAAGAGCTTTCTTACTTTTGTGGAGTCTACAGCACTATGTTTACTAGTTTCTTCTAAAGTGTTATCATAAATAATTAAAGCTGAACTGTGCTTGTTAAATAAATGAGGAATGCACATGTTCAGATGCATTATCTATGTTTTAATTGCACTCATTTGTTGATGCTGTCCTTGGGTAAGGAGGCAGGAGCCTTCTGCCTGAATGAGGGTCTTGGGAGCTGCAGGATCTGGGCTGAAGGACTGGACCCTCATTTGTTTGCCGAGGAATTTTTAAAATTAGCATAGTGGTGAACATCATCCAGTTTATGAGATGATGTTCCTGGAGACAGGTGCCATCCTTCTGCTACGGGCTTTAAAAGTGTGGAGAAGCTACTTCTTGGGGCGAAATCTTTACAGATGTGGTTTCTTACATCCAGGCTGCTGTTCAGGATGTGCAGGACAACCAGGTGAATCCCAGTGTCTGTCATGTTTGCAACCACGTATGTTCATACTGAGGACTTTGCAGTGGGCACTGCCCACGCCTGCCCCCTACGGCCTGCCGAGGGCTGGGCTGCCCCCAGTGCTCCCCGAGGTGTTCTCTGTGCTGCTTCCTGCACTGGGGGCTCTGGTTGTTTTATTTCCTCCTGTGATCTTCTTGCATGCTGTTAGTCCTGCTGTGCCTACGTGACGCACACACGCCAGTGCCTGTGCTGCGTGTGACCCAGCAGGTCCCAGTCTGCACATGCTGGGCCCTGCAGGGTTCACTCATCTGTGGGCTGTAGCATCCCTCCCTTTCAGAAAGCCATCCAACTTTATCTTAGAACTGGTTTTAAAACTAATTGCTGCACAGAGTCTCACAGCTGTACTGATTAGTGATTTGAAACTTCTGGACTCAGTAACTCCATCTTCATTAGGAAGATCTGTTTTTATAATAATTGTTTCTAAAGAGGGCCTGGGGGATTATTAAGAGATGGCATTCATTATCAGTAAAAATACCATGAAGAAATTTCATAGACAAATGTTGATGTTCTGGATGATGTAAATTTTCTTCCGCAAGGAAACAATTTTATCTAAAAAGCGTAATTATCTTAATAATTATCTTGAAAACTAAATGGGATTTTGAGGCTTGGTCAGGGTTTTCTAGGTGGTTGACACCTGCAGTGCTGAGCAGCTGGCAAAGGTAAGGCTAGTTATTTGGGGGAAAAGCCTGAACACAAACCCAACTGAAAAAAGGGTGTGGAGGAAGAGTAGTAGTAGTGTCATTGGTAAGGAAAGGCTTTGGTAGACTCTGACATTTAGAAAGCAGGCTGAGTTGGAGAGGAATGAACTCAGGCTGCAGACACCAACTTTGGAGCTTGAGGGCTGAATGCTGATAGAAAATGGTAGGTGGAGAACAAAGGATTTTTGTTTTATTTATTTAATTTTTTAATTCATTTAACTAGGAGGTTACAAGAGGGTCTAGTAGCTACGAGATCTGCTGGACAGTGTGATGGATCAGTAACCAGCAAGAGGGATTGCTGGTGGGAGGTGAAGGTGCAGTAAGGCTGCCCTGGATTGGGAAGAGATGGACAGAGCAAGATGATGAGCAAAAGGAGTGGGTTGCTTGCTGAATTTCTGGAGGTTTTCTAACTACAGAAAGTAAAGTGAGTATCAAAAGCATTTGGTGCATATCAGAAGCAAGAACAATACACTGATAAAAGGCTGCTGTAAGATCAGAGTCAGATGTCTGTATCTATGGTCATCGAAGGAACGGAGGTATCCTTGAGATACTTCCCCACAGCATCTATACTGGGTTTTATTAAAAGACTTTTGTCTTTAGAGAGTACATGCTAATAGAGCAAGACGGAACGAATTGATTTGCTCTCTTTTTCTGTACCTCAGCTTTGCCTTCTTGATGTTTATTTTGGTTATTGTGGCTTCTGAGGCATTTTTAATTAGTATTTCTTTCTTATACAGAGTGCTTGTGAATGGTTCAGAATTTCATGTTTGAGGCTGCAGAAAGTATTATTTTACTGAAGAGGAATGGGAAAGTGAATTTTCTCTGAGGAGATAAGTTTTTGAATGATTGTTTGCATCTGCATCTAGAAGAAAGGAAATGATTATTTCTTATGGCAGCTGAGAGATGGTCATGAGGAAAAGGAAGCCATTATTAATTAATCATCAATTATTATTTTAATATTTATGTAGCACTGTGTGACTGGTGCCCCACAGGGATGGCAGATCATCTCTCTGCCTGAGGAGCCTACATTCTAAATTTAGCCATGGTGATGGCTGCTCATGGCAGATGATGTGTTTTCATCATTCCCTGCTCTGCCTCAGCTTTTCAGTTGAATCCCATTTTAATTCCCCATCCCCAACAGAGGGGAGCCTGCACTAAGCAGGAATGGCGAGATCAGAGTCTAAAAGAGCACAATCAATGCAGTAAACAGAGAGGCAGGATTAGAGATCTGATCTCAGAGTTACATCTTGCAATCCTTACCCAGAATTGCAATAATGTAAATAAAATCTTTCCAAGAATAAAGAGTGCAGGATTTGATGCCAATTTGGAAAGACCTAGCCTTTCTGGGCCCTCAGATTGATGTCCAAGTAAAGTTCAGGGTATTTTTTCAAAATCCTTAAATTGACACACTTAGTGGTGAGACCTGGCCTCTATGGAACTGGTGGCAGCCATACTGGCATGTTTCTCTTACTGGTGTTTTCTCTAACATTACCTGTTACTGAATCCCATTCCTATTTCTGTGCTTTGAACCAGGTGTGTCTGGGTGCTGTGCCTGTGCCTGACACTGCACTTGGCTGGCAGCAGTCAGTAGGGTAATAAACTCTGATAGATGTATTCTGATAAAACCCATATATTTAGATCCTAAGAATTAGTTGATACATCACAAGCTTATCGTATAAGGTGGCAGTTCTGCAAAGTGTCAAATTGGACTCTGTGATTCAAAGAATACGTTTATGTGGCAGCCACTTGAAGTGGAGTGGATTTGAAAAAGCAACTGAAAATACGTAGTACTGAGAGAAACCAGCGTTTATGTAAAGTACCTATCATTGTCAAAGTGTGGTGTAGTGGCTAGAACAGAAAATGGGAGTCAAACAGTCTAGGGTTTATTTTTGGCTCGAGCATATCTGTACTGAAGTCAAATTAATTGGAGCTAAATACAGAAGTCTCTCCTTATATGGGATTTTTGATCCACTTTCAGAACTCTGTTAGAGATACGTGCTGTTTTGTTTTCCTAGAGGATGATCTAAAAGCACTGAAGGAAGTTGCTACATTTTGTATTAATGTATGAAAGGTTTTTTCCATAAGCATGTGAGTTAGCATGAGAGGTATGACTTCTGTGCTGGGAGGGATAAATGTGTGGAAATCTATAGCTATTGCCAGGTGCCAGTCTTAATCAGAAATTTGTTGGCTTCACTGAAATTTTGCACAGATATTTTCCCCTGTCAGGTGACCTACTTAAATAGAAGAAATACTGTATAACAGTCTTACAGACGCTTCTGGGCAGAGAGTCCCTGTCCTGCAGAGTACAAGTCCAGGACAAAAAGATAAGTTTTCATTTATTGGTACATTTTCCTTCATTTAAATAAAAAAATTGAGTGAAGGAAGTTTAAATATTTTGAATATGACTTTTGCTTGTTAAAAAAGATTCTTTAAAGAACCAAACCAAAACAATCTGATGTCTCCAGGGGAATGCCTGCATAGTGCTCTGCGAAAGGTATCTCAATGAACTCCAGGGGAGTTCTCTTGAAAAAGTTCAGCCTCCTGGACAGTGAGTTTATCTTTGGGACATTGTTTACAGGACATGCCGTGGTTTGGCTGTCCCTACACTGCACTGTGCGGGGGGTAGCAGATACGTCCTTAGAGATTACCACACAAGAGGATGTTGTGGTTCCCTTTTGTTTCAACTTGCTTCCAAGTCTAGATGGTTGCTCAAGTGTACTACCAAGAGTGGAGGCAAGAGACAGTCTAAGCATATGGGCAGTGGATTCTGCAGAGACGTGATTTGGCAGTGGTTTCATCCCTCTGGGCTGGCTCAGGCCTCTGTTGCACTGAGTGTGCTCTCTGTCTGCACAGAGCTGGGCATGTTCCCTTTGGGGATCAGTACCTCAGAGAAGTAGGACCTAAGCACCTAATCTAGTACTTGCAATGCACAGTCCGGAAATAATTCACAGAAAAAACTGTATAACAGGGTGTGTTACCATCTCACTCATCTAATCTGAAAAGCAGAGCTATCAGAGGAGAGGGAGACACCAGTTTGGTTGCATGTGTTCCCATCTCCTCCTGGCAGCAGAGCAGGATGGGCACAGGTCTAAGAGCAGCCACAGCTGGTTTGGCCATTCTGGTTTGTGTAGTGGCCGCGGGCCAGATACACCCAGGACCATGGTCATTTCTGTGCAGGACAGTGCCCCTAGGCAAGACAAGCACCTTATAAGATGAACATTCTGCTGTGACTGCCCTCCCTTCGCACAAGCATTGTGTCAGTGAGGAGAGAAGCAAACCTTCAGGCAAGGCTGTAAGATGGCACTTTTGAGAGCACCTGAAGGCTGAAGCAGTACTAACTTCACTGAAAGTCATTTAAAAGTCAGTGAGACTTGGGCTTTTAAATCTTTCTAGTACTTTTCTTACAAGTTACCATCAGTACTTGAAAATCTAATCTATTGGCTGTGCCTCCATTGCACCATCCATCTGAGGATCTCTAATCAAAGCTGTAAATATCTATAAATCTGTAATACCTTATGAATTCTCTATATTGACTTGAATTTTGGGATGTTTACTGTATGAGTATATTGATTTAGGTTAATAGGAAAAATAACCCAGTCAGTAATAAAAGCTGATGGTAAATCAGCCCAGTTCAGGCGGGTGACAGGCAAGAATGGAGGGATCCTGCAAGCAAAGGCCAGCAAGTCAGCTTGAGCAGCTTGTGTGGCCAGTCCATCTTCTCCTCACTGGGACAAGGGACAGTCCAAGGGAGACCTGCTGAGGGGAGAGCAGTGTCTCCTGATACCTGGATCAGCTGTAGTCACGTTACCATCAGGTGACACGAGATACACCTGTCTGCCCTTCTTTAACTTGCTGTTAAGCAACACCTTGGATTTAAGGGCACTGTTGTTACCCTGTCACAAGCCACTGACAGAAGTCCAGTGGAGTCCTTGCAGTTTGTTAGATAAATAGGGTTCATTCTCAGGGTCCTGCTTCTCATCTCAAGGCTGCCTCTCCTGGTAGGAGCAGCTGCAGGATTGTGCCGTGGGAAAGAGAGTGATGCCTCACACCCCAGGGAGGTGCCGTCAGAACAGCAGAGGTGTAACTCACCATAGCACACTTCACCATACCCTGGGTGCGTGGGGGAAAACAACCATAGATTATCCAGTTCAACAGCTGATATGCAGCTGTACCTGTACCATTTTGCCTGAAGCCATTCTGTAAACTGCAGGGAAAAATATTAGTGATCTGCAGGAAAAGCCAGACTGCCTGGCATGGATGTAATGTTAGGCTTAGCTGCAAGACCAGAAGCAGTAGAATTTGTAACCCGAGTATCTTCGTTTCTGATCGAGCTCCTTGGGATATTAACTCGCGTTGTTCTAACTCAGTCTTTTATCCTTATGGTTTATAAAGCAAAAGAGCTTTTTTTCTCTGTTAATTTCCAGTATATTACTTTCGTGTTTTAAATAAAGCTTCTGCTCTATTTTTGAATAACATAATGAGTGAAAAATGACTTTATTCATCCTGGTGGCAGGACAGCAATTTGTTACACTGCCAGCTAGAGGATCTGGATCAGAAACAAATTTGGGTTCCCAGGCTCCATGCCAGAAGAGCTGAGACATATTTTTGAGGTGATGTACTTGGACTCTAGGGGGAGATTGTTGACTGAACTGAGCTGCTTTCACAAACATCCTGCCAGCTGAGCCTTGACACACTTCTGGTCTTTGCCTCAAATGGGCAGGTCCCCAGCCCCGCACTGTGTGCTGTGGCTAGGAGCTGCTCCCAGGAGCTGGAGGCACAGGTGAAGAATGGAGGATGCTTTCAGCGGAAATTAAGTTCATGCGTTCACACTTATTTATCACTTATTATTCCATTGATCCAAGCACAAGGATCACGTATAATGATGACTGTGGGTTGTTGGAGGGGGGGGGTTGTTGCCCTTTTCACGTGGGGCCAGAGCTGAAACTCGAGCAGAAGATGACGCAAGGCCATTGCTTCCCACATGACCACTCTGAACTTGACCTAGTTCTACAGCACCCTTTGAAAGCACTCTCTCTCTGTCGCTTCCCTGTAGCCCTTCCCACCATGCTCCATGGCCTTTCCTCATCTCCCAGACCATTTCCACCTTTGCCATGCTCCTGCTATCTTAGGCAGATGCAAGGTGGAAGCTGGAGGCACAGACTTATAATGGAGCAGCCCTGAGAAGTTTGGTAGCTCTGAAGCTGCAGCTTTTTTAAAAGACTAAATCTTCATAGGGCCTGATCTGTTACAGTTATTGTTTGTGTGAGGCAGCATCTTCCAGCTGCTGTTCTCTTCATGGATAAAGATATTGTCAGCTGGAATAATCTGCTTCCACATTTTGTATAGACATATTAAGTGCTTGGAAAAGCTCCAGGTACTTCAAGTGAGTCTGTAAGGGGAAAAGCTACAGACTGAGACTACAAGGGAGAACATGTTGTTAGGACCATTTTATTGAAAAATAACTCCCTTTTCTCTTATCTGGGTAGACACAATACTGATAATTATGACTGTATGATTAGATGGTCATTGATAGGTATGTTTATGTATTATTTTCTGATGTTTATGTACACCTGTAGTTATTTCAGAGGGTGAAATGCAGATTATTAGTAGGACTGTTGAAGCAGTAGGAAGGCACTGTAAAATCAAGAGAAGTCTGCATAGACCTGAGTCATGTGTCCTAGATATATGATAATTACCATAATACACAAGAAACAGGGTTTTCAAGCAAAGCTATGAGGTGACACATTTAAAGCAAAGGAAGAATTTTTTTCACACAGTCAATACTTAAAGCGTGGAACTTCTTGCTATGGGCTGTTGTTGATTCTGAAGCTTACAGGAACCTTTTTGAAAGTTGATAGAAAAAAAAAGTCTTCGGGTTTACAGCATACCACAACATCTGGTTGCGTCTTTAGCTTCAGCTTTTCAGCACCAGGTCTCTGGACGTACAGGAGAGTGCTGCAGAGCATCACTGTGCATTTGCCCTGTTCTTCCTTAGGACATGGCTGGAACCAGGACGTGAGCAAGAGGAGCTTTGCTCTGACTGGCTTCTTCAACTCTCACAGTAAACATTAAATGGAGTCATGTGACAGGGAGGTAAGGAAGAAATAAAGGTAGAGGGTTGGATGCTGATTAGCACTGGCATAAATCCAAGGATGTGATCAAATAGTGCACAGAGCACTGGGGTACCTGAGGACAGCTTCAGCCCAGCTCCCTAAGGACTCTGCAGGCGCTAGCATCACACTTCCTGCTCAGTAAGGCAAGCACAGGCATAAATTTTCACCTGGCCAATTTCAAGATCTTATTCCATCTGCCTGACCTATGAGAGAAAAAACTGCTCAAGTGGAACCCGTTAACTTCAGTAAGGACCGCTTTTGAGTACGTGACGACTAAAATCCTAGTCTTGAGCAGAGTTGAGCACACACTTGCTATGGTGTGCATTCACACACACGAATACATGTATCACCAAGGGCCCAGTTGCAGACCCACACTTCACGTGTGAGTGCAGCATGTCTCTGGCACCCTAAATCTGATGTGTGTGTAAGGGAATTCTGAGTCAACCCTGGCTGTGTACAAGAAGTGTGCAAGACCAGAGCTGTAGCAGAAGAACAGGTAGTAAGTTACTGATGGCAGTGCTTGTTTCAGCCCATTTGTTTTGCCTTCTCCATTATTGTAGAGGTTGTGACAATGGACAGAAATACATACAAGTAGGTGTGATACATGTATTCTCTGGCCTCATCTGGTCGGCACTTACAGATTTTCTCAGTTGGCGGAGTGACTACCCTGTAACCACTGGAGCATATAAATCTTGGCTTTTTTTGGACTGGGACCTGTGCATGGTAATGGATGAGCAAAGAGGCAATTTCTTTTATAAGGAGGTGAGTATTATGCAATTTAAAGGGGCCACCATTTTTTCTATTTGTTGAATCTATGAGTTTTTTGCTTTGTGAGCATCTGAATTTTCTGATTTCTGGTAAGAAATACCTACAGTTTGTTGTAACGATATGACCAAAGCGCAGAGTAGCCCAGCGTTCCCCATTGATTGGCATACACTGGGGTCTTGAGAGCTATGAGATTATATTGTTTGGAGAGCCAAGAGGAAGGAGGAGTAGCAGGACCAGTTTTCCAGTAGAGGTAACAGCCGCAGAGTGGCTTTGGATTGAGCTGTGTTTGCCCTGGTACCCAGCATAATCCAGCCGCCTTCGCCTCAGTGGCATCAGCTGGCCCCAAAGTGACAGTCAGCATTACCCGGTGCTGGCTGTGTGCCCCAGTCATGGCATGGGAGTCTCGCAGGAGTTTGCTGAGACCGGTACCCCAGGAACCCTCCCAGGTGACCTCTTAGGTCAAAGCCATCCAGGGCACTCTCAACAAGAGTAGAGGCATTGACCAGTCAAGAGATTCACTGACACTTGTAGGCAAGTGTTGACTTTGTTGCACACAGTTAAAAGCTGTACCGTCAGTTTGTTTGCTGATCCTCCCCCAGATCTGGCATTCCTCTGATTATGTAGCCAACTGTAGTTTGTTATTATTTAGACCAAATCATGCCTTGGGCAAAACTGACATCACTGCTGGGCCTCATTAGGGAAATGAGGAGCAGGGTGTGGGGAGCCGGCTGCAGGAAGTGCCACTGTTTCCCACCACTGAACTGGGAGGCGAATGCCTCTTGCCAGTCAGGTTAGTGGGGTCTGTGGTTTCAATGGAGCCTTTTGCCAACACCCTTCAGTTACAGGACGTGTAGGAATCTCACTGGGTAGAGAGCTTTTGTCCTGCTTTCAGCTGGGATAGAGTTAATTTCTTCCTAGTTGCTGGTAGAGGTCCATGTTTTGGATTTAATGTGAGAGTAACATTGATAACACACTAATGTTTTAGGTGCTGCTGTGCAGTGCTTACCCTAAGTTGAGGACTTTTCAGTTTCTCGTGCTCTGCCAGTGAGCAGGTCCAGAAATAAACTGGAAGGGAGCACAGCCAGGACGGGCGACCTAAACTGGCCAAAGGGATATTCCATGCCATCGAACATCATGCTCAGTATGGGGGAAGATGGCTGGCAGGGGCTGATCACTGCAGGGGTACAGGCTGGGTATCAGTCAGCCGGTGGTGAGCAATTGTATTGTGCATCACTTGTTCATCTATTATTATTGTTGTTGTTATTATTATTACTATTATTATTATTATCTTTATTTTAGTCATTAAATTGTTCTTAATGCTTGAGCTTTACCTTTTTCCAGTTTTCCTTCCCATTCCAATTGGGGCTGGGGGGCAGTGAGCAAGTGGCTGTGTGGGACTTAGCTGCTGTCTGGGGTTAAAACACAACACCTTTTGATAAGTCGACATGCATGCTATGTGGTGTAGGCTGCTCCATTGCTGTCTTGTGTTTGTTTTTTTCTAATCACAGTTTTAAAGAGCAGTACTAACAGGGCAGCATGGTTTCTGTGCAGCTCTGGTAATTTCAGAATCATGGATTTAAATAAATGAAGACTAATCACATAGTTGTTGGTAGGTGGTAAAATCTTTGTCTTCAAGTAGTGCAGAATTTCTTAGTCTGCTTAGTTACAACATTGACAGTTTGGAAGAAAGAGTGTGATTAGTGAAATCTGGAATAATTATTTCATTTGCAAACTTCCTTTCCTAGCCATTTTTCTTCTTGTATGTTTAAATATCACTTTGATGTTGCTTTATGTCTCCCACACTTTACCTTACTTTATACCCTACTGGACTTTAGCTGTGTAATTCCTGGCTTTCCCTTTTATCTGGTTGTTCCCGACCTTTGGAGTTGATTGGGTAACCAGAGGTGCCAGTAATGTTTTCCCACTGAAGATCAGACATGTCATGTAAGATATTATCTTTAATGTCACTCTGTAGTTCACTCTTGTCTTGCTAGTTCAACCTGCAATAAGTCACTAAAGTTAACTTACAAATGGTGTAATTTATCTTATAAAGAAAAGTACTGTTTGAAGAGAGTAAATACCTGTTCCAGCCACTACAGCAGTAAACTCCACCACTCGTGCTGCTCACATCCAACCATTACCTGCCTCTTATTTCACACTAAACAGGATAACAAATGCATTCTTACAAACGGACTGTTTCTAAACATATCAGAAGCTTTTTTGGAACAGCACCTAAGAAATGAAACTGTGTTTTTTTAAGACCTCAGTTCTTCTTTTGGCACAAATTATAGATGTTCACAGAAGTATCAATAAGTGTAGGCTCTGGAGATGGGCTGCTTCTCATTAAACATGCGTGGGCTATTGTCTTCTTACTTCTTTAGACCTGGCCTTCATTTTGAAGTCAGACTTTAATTTCTGAAGAATGTAATTTAAAGCTATGTATAGTGCTTTGTGATTACCTGGAACCACTAAAGAAAAAGACTTGGCACTGGCAAAATAAATATGTAGGAGCTGCACCTGCGTTAACTCTGCTAGAGGTAGTGAAAAAGAAGGTCTAAACATTTGAGTGATTTTAACAAGGGGGCAGAAGCAAGTGAAGTGTCTGTTGCACTGCAAAAAGTTTTACAGACAGAAGTTGACAACACAGGAGGCTCCTGCTCCCTGTATTTAAAGTTTGCTTTGCCGTTTGTCTCGAGTGGGTTCAGTGTTGTAGTGAATAATTTATAGACAGCATGAATGAGCTCATTAGTCACCTTTTCAGAGCTTAAGTGAGTTTTGTGGTTGTCATTACATGAGTCTTCTGTTCACAAGCACGACAAAAGGATGGCTCAGCGGCTGCCTGGTTTGTGCTGGCACAGCCCCCACTGGCCTGTCTGCTGCTGAAACCCCAGCTCTGCTGCCCAGCAGTGGTCCAATAACCTGCAGGGCTTTTTCCAGGGATAGCTTATTCCTTTTTTCTTTCACATGATGTTTGGTTTGATATTGTGGTGTTTTCATGTTGGGGTTTTTTTTCGTTGTGGACAAGAATATTGAAGATTATGTGACAGGCAATGTGGAATAAGTAAAGCCCTCTACTTGCATACAAGCAATAAAAGTGACTTTTCTCCTCAAATGCTCTTAAGAATTCTGTTATAGCCTATCTTGATTTTGGCTGTGATGGAGTTAATTTTCTTCCTAGTAGCTGATACAATGCTGTGGTTTGGATTTATTATGAGAATGACATTGGTAGCATGCTGCTGGTTTAGTTGTTGCTCTGCAGTGCTTACCTTAAGTCAAGGGCTTTTCAGTTTCCCATGCTCTGCCAGCAAGCAGGTGCACAAGAAGCTGGGAGAGAGCACAGCCAGGACAGCTGACTGCGACTGGCCAAAGGGATATTTCATATCAAAGAGCATCATACCCAGTATGTAAACTGGGGGAGTTGGCTGGAAAGAGCTGATCACTGCAGGAGTATGGGCTGGGCATCACTCAGAAGGTGGTGAGCAGTTGTATTGTCCATCATTTGTGTGCCCATCTTGGGATTTATTTCTCTCTCTCCCTCTCTCATATCTCCATTTTCACTACTATTATTAATGTAATACTTACTTTATTTCATTTATTAAGCTGTTCTTATCTCAACTCACAGGTTGCACCTTTTTGCAGTTCTCCTTCCCATCCCACGAGGGGTGGGAGGAGTGAGCATGTGCGTGGTACTTAGTTGCTGGCTGGGGTTAAATCACAACATAGCCATAATATTTTTTTGTCCTTGAAATGCTTATGGAAGTGCTAAACTGTGCTGGAACTAGCTGAACCTAAGAAAAGGGCTTAACTATCAATGTTTACAAGACTGCAGATTTAAAGAGAAAAACATTCCCAAGATTATTTCATAGTGCTTCGGCAGCTGAGGCCCACCCCATCCTTTGTGGCATCCCTGTGAGAAACCTGTGGAATGTGAAATTTGCCCGCAAAAAGTCTGTGAGGTGCCAGATGCACCATACCTCCAAGATCACTGCAGCTGCTCACTGAAGTTACCTGTTGCCAGAAAGATTGGGGCAGTGCCAAAAGGCCTGGCAGAAATTAATGTCCCAGTGAATAAGTCAGTCCATAATAATAACACACTCTTGTCACCGTAGAGAAGCCAAAAGCTGCTTGCAGGGAAGCCCACCTTACAGGATATGAATGTAGCAGCCAGGGGGGTGGTTCTCTGGCCACAGAAGTTGCTGCTGGGATGTGGGTACTTTAGCTGTGCTTTTTCTGTGCCAGCTTTCCTCCTTCCTCCCAAAATCTTGTTTACCTGTTCTGCCTGATGGCCGCTCTCTGGTTCAGCCTTGGAGGCCACCTCACTTGTGGCTGTGGAGGGGAGCACAGGACAACACAGAACCCTTCTGCAGATGGTAGTGACTCTTTTTAGTCCTTCCACTGCAGTTTTTCATTGCTTTCCATTCCTTGCTCCCTGGCACTTTTGGTGCTAAAAACACATCAAGTATAGAAGTCTGCTTATTCATTTTATGGCACATTGTGTGTTTCCCGCAACCCGCGCCCTCTCAGCATCTCTTTGCAGACACAACTGTAGGTCAGCACAGCCGTGCTTGTGCTTCATCCCTGCACCGCCTCATACAGGCTCTCATAGTTGTCTCTGCGTTGTTGCAATCTGGGAATCTGCATTTCACAGGATTTCCTCCGGGAACAGTGTTCAAGAAATGTACAGGAAGAGTAGAGCCAAGTAGTGAGTAGAGGAAAGGACCGTGGAATATCCTGTGCTACAAAGAGCTGGAAATCAAGCTGGGACGCACACAAGTATAGCTGTGGCTAGGAAATGCACCTGGCACAAGCAAATGGTCAGAGAAGAATAATTGCCTTCTGGCTCACAGCAGTAGTGAGGGTAAGCTATGTTTAGTGTCAGCTGCCGAGAACTTCAGTTGATGAGATGTGAACACAAACTTCACTACCTGTGAGGTCCTGTTGCAACTTAATTTTGCATGCATAGATACACAAATAAAGGACAAATTCATAAAACAATTGATGAAGTGAACAGTTTATATTCAGGAAACCTGAGGCAGAATTTGAGATGCTGACTTGCAATAATTTTGTCTTAGTTTTAGAAATTCCACTTGGCAATGCAGTTTGGGAGCTTTATAAAAAGAACGTTTCTCCATTGTAGTTTTCCCAAAAACTTCTGAACTTGTCTTCTGTGTTGGCTGCTGCTTTTCCTCCACACTGCTTATGAGAACAAAAATACAGTTGATTTCTGGTTCTGCTGATTACTTGTAAGTTTGACTTCAGCTGCCAAGTGGTGAATACTGATGTTGAGATAACTCCAGGCCACATCTTGTGGCATTACATCTTTACAACAGATAGCAGAGTCTGAGCACCAAACTCCAGAAAACAGTTCTTTCATTTTTCAGCCTCTTTAAACACTGCGGCTGTACTAGAAGTACTGGCTTGTATTACAGTTAATGTACCAACTGAGTTAGTTAGGTGAGTTCAGACCAATATCACCATTATAGCAGAAAACTCCAGTAAAGATATGTTTATCCCAGCAACATTTTGCTTTACACTGACTAGGCTACTAAAATAAGCTGCACTGGCAGAAGCTTCCCTTTCCCAGTATAAGCTAGGTTTGTGCTTGGGGTCCTTGTATGTTGGGTAATTACACTGTGAAAGCATCTCTCATATGGACCCATTTTAACAAATATATGTAGGACAAATGAGCGTGCATGATGCTCTCCTCCCACCACGCTCATGTACAGAAACACAATTGCTAGTAGCTTCTCAGCTGTATATAATTTTAGCACTAAGTATACTCATTTTCCTAGAAGCTGCAAGTGTTACTACAATAACATCGTAAATGTGAATACATTAATTTATAGAGGAGCTATTTAATAAAAACTGTGGATTTTATTGGAAGAATTTAATTTTATTTTAGCCTGTGAAACAGAAGTGCTGTAGATAGTTTTGTTTGCTCACACTTCTGACAAAGCTTTGTATTGGTGCTCCTTTTCTCACAGATTCAGTTCTGTTTCTGTTGGGTTTCGCCTGCTGGGGAAAATGAGAACTTGAAGAACTTAATTAAATGCAAGGTTGGGAAAATGCTTTGTAAATCTGATTCCATGTTCTCGAGTGAATGAGCAAAAGATAGATCTATTGGTAAGCTGGAGTAAGCTCGGCCTTCATTGCATGTGCAGCTTATAGCTTAGTACTTGCTGTGGATGAAGAAAGGGGAGGGCATGCTTGCAAAAGCCATGGGATGGGCAGGCAGGGTACAACTGCACTTGGAGCAGCTGTGAAGCCAGAGCTGCTCTCTTTCAGGGCAGCAGGGCACTGTTTGTCAGCCCGTTAGATGTGTTACCTCTGTACAGGGCAGAGACTCTGGCTGTTCTGGTACTGTTCCAGGAATTCAGACACGGCTGTTTCTCTGCCCCAAAAGCAGGCATAGTGCAGAAAACAAAACCAGGCTGGTCTGCTGTGGTTAAAAATAAAGAAGTGTTGATACTGCAGGAGAAGAATGCTGGGAACAGGAGTTGTGAAAGAGGAAATGAATAAACACATACTGTATTCATGATTTAGTTTTTATAAGTTCCTGAAGATGTCCAATGTGCTTGTACTCTGTACAAGAGTAAATCCACTGCCTCAGAGAAAATAGATTAGAAATATCGAGACTGATGAGGACACACCAGTCATTCTGCATGGGGGAAGAACTGACACAAAACAAGATGGTCAGTGTACAGGTGTCAAGGCTTGAGCTGTGTCCCACACTGAGAGTCTGATCACAAGAGTCAGCAGCCCTGTCCATATCACTCTTTGAAAAGTACATCAGGACCCTTAAGAATTTGGAAGGTTTTTTTGTACAGCTGCGTGTCAAATTCTAAATCCTAATGAGCAAGCTTTGCTGGCAAACTTGCAGCTGACTTCAGGGAAGAAATCCGACTCTGATGTAGAGAGAATAAACATTGACAAGGACACTAATCAATAAAGACATGGTAATTGGAGACCAAGTTAGGAAGAGGGGCTTAAAGGTGAGGATAAATAGTGCAGGACTGTTGAAGCGTGGCAGGTGAGGCCAGAAGGCAGAAAGTAGAAGTATTTACCAATATCATGTGACATGGTGTCCTGCTTTTGACTGGAACAGTGGTGCTGTATTTTTGGATTCAGCACGAGAATTATGTTGATATCACACTGATGTTTCAGTTGTTGCTGTGCAGTGCTTGCCCTAAGTCAAGGACTTTTCAGTTTCCTGTGCCATGACAGTGAGCAGGTGCACAAGAAGCTGTGAGGGAGCATGGCCTGCACAGGGGACCTGAACTGGCCAGAGGAATTTTCCATACCGTAGAGCATCATGCCCAGTATATAAACTGTGGGGGAATTGGCCAAGAGGGGCCAATTACTTCTTAGGGACGAACAGGGCATCAGTCAGCAGGTGGTGAGCAAATGTATTGTGCATTATTTGTTCCTCTAGGGTGTTATTCCTCTTTCTGTCTCGTATTATTACTATCATCATCATCATCATCTTTTATTTTGTTTGAATTATGAAACTATTCCTATCTCAACCCAAGAGTTAAGGGGTTTTCTGGTTTTTTTATTCCGATTCCTCTCCTCACTGTGTATGTGTGGCAGGGGGAGCAAGCGACTGTGTGGTATTTAGCTGCTATCTGGGGTTAAACCACGACACATGGTCATAATACTAGCAAAGAAAGATGTTCCCAGCAGAGATGGAGATTGAGGGGGGAAGATGAGCCCATGACCCTTGCTGTGCTTGTGTGCTTGATGGCTTGTGGGAAATTTTCAGGGATTCCAATCTAGAGGAGGATAAGAGATAAAGGAGTATAGGGAGATGGCTGGAAATCCTCATTAAATAAGATACTGCAACATCTGCAGTTGGTATTCTGAAATCTGAGTGGAAAGATTAGACTGTTGTATATTAGCCCACAAGGCTAAAGTGCAGCTCTGCACTGTTGGAACTTCTAATCAGCCTTCAGTACGGCAAGTACTTTGGTCTTGATATACAAACAGTTTCATCTGTCAGCGTTGCAAATCTTTTGCTAAATGAATTAGTATTATTGCTGTCTTAGAAATGGGGGAATCAACACCCTAATAAATTCGGTAGCTTTCCTGAGATTACAGTGAGTATTTAGTTACTTGATGGCCATACATTTGTTGTTCTGCTGCTGCCGTAGTCTCTAAGCCAGCAGTTAATGTTCTTTCAATGGAGCTGCGTGAGACTGTGTGCTCCTTTCTTAAATCAGTTGTATTAGGTATTCCAGCGAAGAGTCAGAAGGTGGGGAACAGTCTTTCCAAGAGGAAAGACGGTAGTGTTTACCTTGTTGCTGGTATTTTAGTGCTCTGCAAGTCAGCAGCTCCAGTTGCTGTTGAGCTCAAGGGTAAGTGGGAGGCATCGAGAGGCTGCCCCGCACTGCTGCCTCTCATGGGGCACCCCAGCGGGGAGCGTCTGCCAGCCCTCCGACCCAGCGGGCAGTCTGTCCCCCTGCTCTCCTAACCTTCTCCGCCACCTGCTGCTGGCCCCTGTGCTTGGTCATGCTGGCTTTTCTGTCTACACAGCAAATGTCTCACAGTGGCCCTTCAGTGCAATTTTTAGTGTGCACTCTGGGGAAATTCCTACCTGCCACGGAAAAACCAGAAAACTCTGAAACTGATCATATTCCAGCAATATTCATGGGGAATTTGGCCACTAATTTTGAACAGAACTGAGCTGAATAGGATGCATACATAATGTAGTCAGGATATAATTTTCTTTGCATACTACCCTGTATCTCATGAGGCTTTCCCCTTCTCACTTCAGAAATACTTCTCATTAGCTGAATTCTTCTTGGTAGTCTTTCAAGACACTTGACTTTTACAAGTGATAATAAATGCAATAAATCTCCTTGCTTGCCAATAAAGAGGCATGTTGATTCACTCAGAAAAACGTCTGAAGCATTTGGAGTAAATTCAGGTGGGTGGAGTTATGACTTGACAATGTAGTTTGGGTTTGAAACCAAACGGCCATGAGATAAGAACTGTGTAAACTAATGGTCTTGCTGACGGTTGGACTGTTAGGGCTGGTGGAGTCACAGGGCAGGATTGTCAGCGGGTAATGATGATACTCTGCTGCCTGATACGTATTCTTCCCATTCTGCAATTCAGCTGCTGGTGTGTCTTCTTGAAAATATGCAAGAATGTGAAATAGCAGTTCACTGGCTAGGGGAGGGAAAGCTATCGGCAAAAGAAGTCTTAGCTAGTTATGACAGGAATTTCTAGTTCCAGAGAATCAATGAAATGCTTCTTATCCCTGCACTTTGAGAATGAGGTGGTTGCCACTCATCTAAAACTGTGAATTTCGTGAGTGTCAAAGAGATTAAAGGAGGTAACCCATCCATTGGGAAACAATGCAGAATTCCTGAAAGGTCTTGAGGCAGCTGTTCTAACTTTTCTAAATAAAACAGCTAAAATGTTTTCCTTCCTGGCTTAGTGACAATGTCTGTGTTCAGGGAGGACTGCGCTGGGAAGGATACCTGGAATTCTGGCTTAAATGATATTGTTCATAAATCTCTGCAGCAGGCATTTTCTATAGCAAAAGGAAGATTTATTTTAAGGTATGCTAAATATCCAAGTGTTGTTTACCAAGAGCAGAAAATGTTTGATTTTTGTGGACCAATTTGTTTGATTTTTGCGGGTAGACAGCCATACTTTAATTCTGTGCTGCAAATCACTGAAGCTACTTGAGATCTGGCGTGTAATATATAGGAGACTGTACATTCAAGTAGAGCTGTCTAGACTGGACAACTTCTTTATTTTTAAGTCTAGTTAATTTCCCTTCAATTAATTCAACCGATGGCAAAGGTTTTTTACTCCAGTTAATACTAGTTATGGCAGGGTATGATAGCAGAGGAGAAAATGCACCATTTTTCCTAATTGAGTCAAGCCCTCTTTTAAAGCAGATTTCCTTCAGGAAATATTTTTCCCGCCCGTCGGCAGTTAGTGCAGATTTCTGCAGCACGGTTCTTTACTGTACACCTTGAAGACCGACCCTCGGCCGTGGCCGTAGTTTCACGATGCCCGGAGCCAGCAGCAGAGCCGCCGTGCGAGATCCCGCGCCTGTCGCTGCCCGCACAGCCCCGCAGGGCCCGGCTCCCGCTCACACAGCAGGGCAGGTGCCTGGCTCCGGCCGGCGGACTCGTGTGCGCCGCCGGGCCGGCAGGTTCGCCCGTCCTGGGCAGGAATTACCTGCCCACTGGGAGGGTGTTGAAAGATGCCTCCCCCGCTCCTCTTGCGGGAGAGGTGGAAGCAGGGCTCCGCTGTGCTAAGCCGTGGGCTCCTGCGGCTCGTCGGTGCCTTCGGTGTCCACCGCGGTTTAGCCGGGGTCGGCCTGGCCGGGCGAGGGGAAAGGAGATTCCCGCAAGTGGGAGCGCCGCGGCTGCCGGTTTTCTGCGCATTGGGACTTCCCGAGCGCCTCCCGCCCGACCTCGGACACCCGCCCGCCCCCGGCCGGCGCCGCCGGCCCGGCACGACCCCGAGGCCGGGCGGGCGCCCTGCGGGAGGGCACCGCCGGGTCCCCGCCGCCGGCCGGCAGGAACCACCGCCCTCCCCCAC